>PVKS010022257.1:0-33980 GCA_004027875.1 Aplodontia rufa | reverse complement strand
GACCCCGAAACCAATCCTCAAATCTTTAAACATCTGATTTTTGATAAAGGGGGTCAAAATATTACATGGAGATGTGACAGCCTCTTCAACAAATGGTGCTGGACAAACTGGTCCTCCACCTGCAGAAAGTTGAAATTAGACCCATATCTTTCTCCTTGCACAAGAATCAAATCAAAATGGATCAAGGAGCTTGGTATCATTAATGTTTTTAATGAAACATTTGATTTCAATAATTTCTGTGTTTTATGGTATCTTGAGGGTCAACTATTCTATCTTACCACTTTGTTTAAAGGCATCCCAGAAAGCTAGGTACCCACTGTTTATTTATTATTTCAACAAATACAGAAAATGAGTACTCTTTGAACATTTTTTACTTATTATAAACCTTGTAATTATTTAATTTCCTATGCATTTCCAAGCCTTTTTCTTTAAATTGTTCTTATGATGTTATTATAGAGGAAAATCTAATGACTGTTCCCTAAGTCATTTAGGATCATAGGAATCATTAGACTTATCTCAAGCAAATTCAACCTGTCTTCAACCACCAATTCCCATTTATGACCAAACTACTTAAAATCATAATTACACCAAGTCACTTTCCACCCAGACACACAGCATAGGTCATGAGGAAGACTAACACAATGTGTGTGGTGGTAGGCTTCCATGGATATTGGGCCACCCGTAACACTGACCCAGTCCTATGCAAATAGAATATATTAAATTTAAATATTGAATACCTGTGTAGTATCTCAAGAATACTCCACAGTACCTTGACTCTTAACTTCTCATCATTAACAGTATTTACGATACTGAAAAATTTAAGTTGAAGGTATAAAAATAATCTTTAGAATACTAAATAAAATAAATTTAAAACACTGACATCAGGGGATTAGAAAGAGAGTGATGGAACACAAAATATAGTCAAATTATTGAATAAAGTATAAAAGAATGATATATAGCAGAAAGAAATAAACACTATGTCCTGGAGAAACCTGATACAGAAGAGAGAACATTAAGATTTGCTGAAAGAACTATACTCCTATGATAATGATAACCCTTTTGGACAGTAAAGAAAAATAAAAGGAAAACAAATAAGGCTATTAAATTGAAGAGGGGAAGAGTTTTTAAATCTGGGTTGCCACAGAATTCTCTAGAGCAATATTCAAGGACAAAACATTATTTTAAAACATGGGTATAACATTTTAAAATATATATAATGTGACCTAGTAGTTTAAAATTGAACCAAATTCTTAAAGTACAAAAGCAAGTATTCTATCAGGGAACAAAATACTCAGAATGTTTTTTGTAAAAAAACAAAAAAGTCTTAATTACAAAGTCTAGCCAATTAAGAGATAAAGAATTCAGAAAAAAGTTCAGTAGGAAGGATCTAAGGCCAAAAACTACGTATAATTAAAAAAAAAACAATATGGTAAATCTTAAACCATTAGAGGAACAGAATATGCCTAACAACTTGGAGTTGGTGAGGATGGTGAAGAAGCTGGAGGAATATTAATGGTACTTTCACATCTTTAATGGTACTTTCACATCTCCATTAAGAAATACAAGTTTTGGCCAGGGTGGTGGTGGTGCATACCTATAATCTAATTAACCCAGGAGACTGAGTAGGAAGATGAGGATTGCAAAATCAAATACAACCTCAGCAGAAGTTGAGAGATCCCTTTTATGAGACACTGTCTCAAAATAATAAATAAATAAATAAGTAAATAAATAAATAAAAAAGGCTGATATTATAGCTCACTGATAAAACACACATTGGTTAAATCCATAGTACCAAAAACCACAAAAAAAAAAAAAAGGAAGAAAGAAAGAAATGGGCTCTTAGGATTCAGAATGTAGCTCGTTGGTAGGGTATTTACCTCACACACTAGTGTTTGATCCCCAGCACTTCAAACAAATTTTTGAAAGTTTTGTTGTAAAGACATGTATCAGAATCTATCCCCTAAAAACAGTGACTAAAACTTTTCTAGGACTCATGGTACAATGAAAAGGGAAAAAAATAGCCCTTTCCCCCAAGAAGAAAACATCATTTAGTAACTCATAAGGTAAACTTTATTGGATTTCAAAAAGTCACAGGTTTTGTTAGTTATTTTAGTATTATTAGTTCTTTTATCATAGACAAACCAGATATAAACAGCAAAAGCAAGGCATGCATAACATACACAAACATAAAGCAAATTAATCTATATTGACCTTCCACAATTTTGTTAAATCATTGCTGAGTCACAAAGAACAACCTAAGTCTTTAAACTTCAGAATACCTAGAAATTAGAAGCACTGAAACATATCAGAACTATGGCATATGGTTGAAGCAGTGCTTAGATGAAAGTGTGTAAGTATAGATACATGAGACAGAATTTAAGTAAATAAAGCCAAATTAAAAAGTGAAGAATTGAACAACTAAATTCAACTTGAAAAGTAAATAAGAGAACTTAAGACAAAAATGAATTAATGCAATGGAAAGCAGAAAACAGCGATGAACAAATAAATTCAAGAAGCTGATCAAGTAGATAAAAAGTAAAATGCATAAGCTATCTGTAGGCAGGCAAGGATAAAAGTGGAATAAAGCACAAATGCATAAAGATAAAATGTTAATGTGGAGATAATACAAATAAAAGGAAATTATGATAATGAAGAAAATTATTTGCTTGAATTTATAAATATTAACTTAAAACCTAAATGAGTAAGTTTTATATAAAAATGTTGTTACTAAAATGGACCCCAGAGAAAATAGGAATAGCTAAATAGCACAATTACCATGGAAGAACTTAAAATAATGTGAAGAGGTTGCATCTATAACAATAGAACGGAGCCCATATGGTCAACTCTTTCTACTAAAACTTAATAAGAACAGCAAGAGCCTATGGCATTTTGTTCACAACCTGCCTCTTCCTCCTTTCTCCTCTAAGTTCAGCATAATGAAAACTCCATAGACTACATAGATTACTCCAAGACTACATAACTCCTTTCCCCCTTGGCTACCTGACAAGGTTTACAGTATCATAGACCACCAGCATTTTTCATTCCACTTACCTTCATATTGTAAAAGTTAAATTCCAGATGAGTGAGGCTGAGGTTGGAAGGTCTCATTCTTCTGCTCGTAGGTTACAGGTTCTATTCCAGGAACAAAATACTGGAACCCTGATCACTCTTGTCCTAGTTTGTTTCTACAACAGATTTACCATGCAAAGCCTAACTGAGAAGACCAGGGATTACCATTTCTTTCCAGTGCTAGCAAAGCAATTGTGTCACTCCAAGAGAAGTGGTCCATTGTCCCTGACCCTAGCTCTGAAGATGTAGCTCAAAGGTTTTGCCTAGAGAAAGAGGAAGGCCAAAAGAAGAGAGCTATGACAATTCTCTAATAATCTGACATTATTTGCACCACAGTTTGAGAAAAGTTCAAGTTTAAGATCAGTCTCAAAACAGTAGAGATTTTGGTCATGAGCAATTAAAAGGAGGCTGGTGACATCCTCAGAGCAACAACATGATAAAAGGCATTTCTAAAAACAAACAAAAACCAGTGCTAACATCAGATTTAACAGAAAAAGACTGCATGATTTGCCTGTAAGATCTGGACCTCTCATCTCATTATTTCTATTCAACATTGCCCTGGAGATTCTGGCCAGGGCAATTATGGTTAAAAAATAAAATAAGGATCATCCAGATTTGGAATGAATCTTGGCTCTAAGTAGTAAATCTATATCTATTTGCAGATGAAATAAGCATGTATGTACAAAATACTATGAAGCTTTGAGAAGTAATACATAAGTTCAGCAAGGTTACAGAATACAAAATCAATATGCACAAATCGATAGTGTTTTTATATGCTTGTAACAAAATAAGAAAATGAAATTAAAAAATTAAGCAAACAAATCCAGAGGCTAGAGTAGTGACTCAGAGGTAGAGCACTTGACTGGCATTTGTGAGGATTCGGTTCAAACCCCAGCACCACATACACAACTAAGTATTGGAGAAACAAACACCAGATGAAAAAATAAATAAAATAGATTCTCTCTTTCTCTATCTCTCTCACTCTCTCTCTCTCAAGAAAAAAGGAAAAAATCCATTTATCCATTTATAATAGCATCAAAAACATAAAATATTCAGACATAAGTTTAACAAAAAAATATAGGATTGCCAGACATGGTGGTACCCACCTATACTCCCAGCAGCTTAGGAGGCTAAGGCATAAGGATCACAAGGTTAAAGCCAGGCTTAGCAAATTAGAGAGGCTCTAAACAAGTTAGAGAAACCCTTTCTCAAAATTTAAGAAACGAAAAGGGCTGGGGATGTGACTAGGTGGTTAAGTGATCATAGCTTTATTCCCTGGTACAAATATATATAATTTATTTTATGAAAACTACCAAACGTTATTGGAAGAAATTAAAGATCTAAATATGAAAATCCATCTTATATCCATGAATCAGATATATTTAAAAGGGCAATACTGTGAAACTAATCTACATTTTCAAAGCTACCAAAATCTCACCTGGCTTTTTTAATAGTAATTGATAAACTTATAATAAAATTCCTCAAGAAATTTAAGGATCCAGAATAGACAATCTTGAAAATGAAAAGCAAATATGCCAAACCTACACTTCTCAGTTTCAAAACTTATTACAAAGCTAAATAAATCAAGACAGTGAGGAACTGGCCTAAGGACAGACATATAATCAATAGATTAGAATTGAGAATCCTGAAACAAACTTATGCATCTATGACCAAATGGTTTTTGCAAAGGTTATTTGATGGAAAAAAGTAGTCTTTTCAATAATGGTACCAGGAAAACTTTATTTCCACATGCAAAACAGATAACATTGGGCTCCATTTACATCAGGTATATAAGTATTTAATCAAACTAGATCAACCACTTACAAAAAGATAAAAATTAAAAACTCTTAGAAAACACACAGAGGTATATCTGTATTACTTGAGCTTCTTAGATAATACAATAAGCACTAGACACAAATGAAGAAAAGATAGATTAATTGGACTTTGTTAAAGCTAAAACTTTTACTTCTAATAATACTATCAAGAATGTGAAGTGACAATTCATAAGAATGGGAAAAATACTTATAAATTATATAAATGAGGAACTTATATAACAAGGGACTTAAAATTATAAAAAATTTAAAATTATATTAAAAATTCTTACATTTTAATAAGAACACATACAATCTTATTTATAGATGACAAAGAATCTGAACAGTAATTCCTGCATTGATGATACACAAATGAACATTCAGAACATGAAAGAATGTTCAGCAATGTGGAAATTTTTTTTAAGAAACTTCAAAAGAAAACTATAATAAAATAACTTGACACCCACCAAGATGATTACAATCAAAGATGCAGGTAATAACTAAGGTTAAAAAGAATATAGTGAAATTGAAAGCCTCATGCACTGTTCATGTTAATGTAAAATGATATGCAGCTTCTTTTTTGGAAGTTCTAGAAGTTTCTCAAATACTTAAGCATAAGGTTATTATACGATCCAGCAATTCCACTTCTAGATACATACTCATGAGACATCTAAATGACAATCCACCCAAAAACTTATATAAGAATGTTCATAAGTATTTTATTCATGAACCCAATCAATAAAGTTAAATAATCCAAATGTCTATTGACTGATAAGTGGATAAATAAATGTGGTATATACATATAAAAATCTTCAGTAAAAAAAAAAGAAATGGACTGCTAATCCTTGCTATGCCAAGGATGAACTTTGAAAACACTTTTTACAAAAAAAATTCAGTAAAAAGACTATATATCATATAAGTCCAACTATATGAAAGGTCCAGAATTGAAAAATTAGTAGGAACAGAAAGTGAATTAGAGGTTGCCTGGGACTGAAATTATTGTGGGAAGTATGGATTAGTGATACTTAGTTTAAGTGAGGGAAATGTTTTAAAATTTACTGTGGCAAATATACTAAACTCTAGAGATAGATCATGGTGGAATAAAGCTAGGCAGTGATTTCCTGGTCTCCATAGAACTACAAAAAGAAGCAGCATATCACTGCAAATTGGAGAGGTGAGTAACAAACAAATAAAAATATTACAAGAATATTTTGCTTAGTCTGAGACATGAAAAGTCTGTGGGTAGGGCAATTGGTTCAGGAAATCTAACTTATAAAGCCCTAACCTTCTAACTCTGAACAGTGGAGGTGTCAGGGAGGGAGAGAGAGAGAGAGAGAGAGAGAGAGAGAGAGAGAGAGAAACAGAGAAACGCTAGGCAAACAAGCAAATTAAAAAAAAAGTATTCGCTTGAGTCTGCCAACCTGAAGAAATGGTCAGAGGGGTACTCATAACTTACAATGCAAATGTGAAAGAGGGAAATTTTTCACTTGAGAAGAGAAACACAGTGGTGAGGTTGAAGCCAAGGCCCTCTGCAGAAGGCCTTCTTCAGAAATGAGCTGGAGAGAAATTCTACAGTGACCACTGCCAGCAGTGGATTGCTGAAGCCCTCTTCCCCCTCCCCTTGCTGCACAAACAAAGGGCAGAACCTGATGACAGTGTTTAGTTCCCAGGGAATTGCCGAAGTATGCAAAGACCCACCTCGAGGACACTTAGGCTGGTCTTCCCCAGTGAAACTCTCCACTCACTCTCTCACTGGACACAGTGGCCAATTTTGGGCCAACTTGAGTAAGAATTCACCAGTTCCCTACTAACACCTGTGCTCCCACTAGACTGAGACAAAGCCCCGAGTTCCTTCAGCAAAGAGAAGACTTCTCCAATTACCCACCCCTAGCAGAAGAGGCCAGAAGCTGCAAACAGAATCAGAGCACCAAACAGAAGAGAAGCAGATATAGAACCCTATACAACCGGGAGAACTGTCAGGGTAAAGGGATACCTGGCTTAATAGGAAAATCCACCCACCTAATGCTCCTCTTTATCTCCATTTACCTTGGTGTAAATTTAACTATATTAAATTCTCTCTCTCCCTCTTTTCCCATTTACCTTAGTCAAATTAACTGATCTTAGGTTCTCTCCCTCTCTCATTTTTTCACCACCTCTTTCTTCCTGCCCTCCACTTTACTCTCCTACTTACCCAGCCTTTTCCCCATCCTCCTTCAAAGGTTTCTAATTAAACTAATAATCATTTAATCTGTTCCAGAATTTTCATTATACGTTTTTAGCTGAATTTGAGGAACTGAAGAGAAAAATTGCAACAAATTTTGTTCTCGTAAGGTTGAATAAATCAAGAGTTAGCTTAGAAGAGACTGTAGTAATTAGGTCTCAATTGCTTCTCTTAAAGAGGGATTGATATTGGGATCAGCAGAGGTTATTCATTAAATTAAAAGAGTAACATTCAGAAATCCACACAACTCAAGGTCTGTAAGGAAAAGAAGATACAAAATAAGCCCTCGTTTGAAAGAAGAAATCAGAACAATACTGAAAGATGGGTAGACATGCAAATAACATGAAAAAAATGACAGAACAAAGCATTCCAAAGTGCCTATCATAATACAAAATTATACAAAATAATGCAAATACAAATACAAAAATAATACCAAATAATACCAAATAATGCAAAAGACAACAATGACAGCACAGTGGAAGAAATGTCAGAGAAGGAATTTAGAAGAATCATATTTAAATTTTTCTACAAGCTAAAAGATGAAGTAAGGAAGGAATACAGAGAGGAAATACAGAACGTAGAAAACTATTTCAATAAAGAGATAGAGATCCTGAAAAACAATCAAACGTAAATCCTTGAAATGAAGAAATCAGTAAACAACATAAAAAGTCAATGGAAAGCATCACCAATAGATTAAAGCACTTGGAAGAAATATTTTCTGGTCTCAAAAATAAATTAAATAATCTTGAAATTAAAGTAGACCATAATGAAAAGATGTTAAGAGATCATGAACAGAATATTCAAGAAATCTAGGTTAACATCAACAGACCAAATCTGAGAGTCATCGGAATGGGGAACGTCTTGCAGGCAGAAACGAATAGTCTGCATGATCTTTTTAATGAAATAACATCAGAAAAAATTTCCAAAGCTTAAGAATGAAACAGAAACTCAAATTCAGGAGCCATAGAGAACTCCAAATATACAAAATCTAAACAGACTCACTCCAAGGCATAGTGTTATGAGAATGCCCAACATACAAAACAAGTATAGAATTTTTTTAGAGAGAATTTTATTTAGTTTTTCATGTGCCTTCTGTTGCTCCAACACTGGTTTGTACATGGTGCTGGGGTTCACACCTGCGTCTTCATGCATGCCCGGCAAACACTGTAACCACTGAGCTACTGCTCCAGCACCAAAGACAAAATCTTAAAAGCTGCAAGACAGAAGCAACAAATCACATTTTTTTATTTTAATAAGAAATTTATTTGTTGAACAATAAAACATTATATATATATATATATATATATATATATTCTGAAAATTAGATTCACCCCCAAGAGCCCCCCCATTAACCACCTTTATCCCTCCCACCCTCTTTTCCAATACATCTCTATAAATGCCTTAGGTAGTATGTCACTACACTTTTTTCAGATTTAAAATATGTGAAATGACCTCCTTTCTCAATAGCCAGGGTCTAGCTTCAGCCTCCACAGATGAGTAAAGACATTTGACCCTTGGTTCTCTGGGTTATGCTTATTTCACTCAGTATAATTTCTTCCATAGCCATCCCTTTACCTTCAAAGGGTGCAATATCATTGTTTCTAATTGCTGAGTAAAACTCCATGGTGTGTGTGTATATATATATATATATATATATATATATATATATATATATATATCACACAGTTTTTGGATCCATTCAACCAGTGAGGGGCATCTAGGTTGTTTCCATAATTTAGCTATTGTAAATTGAGCTGCTATGTCACTGTAATGTGCTGATTCTAAATCCCCTGGAAAAAACCCAGGAGAGGAATAGCAGGATCATATGGTGGGTTCATCCCTAGTTTTTTGAGGATTCTCCACACTGCTTTCCAGAGGGGCTGTACCAGTCTGCAGTTCCACTAACAGTGTGCTAGTGTACCTATCTCTCCACAACTCCTCCAGCATCTATTGTTTATTTTCTTAATTTTTACCAATCTGACTGGTGTGCAGTGAAATGTTAATGTAATTTTTATTTGAATTTCTCTGATTATTAGTGATTTAGAGCACTTTCTTGTATATTCATTGGCTTGATCAGTGTCCTCTGTTCAGAAGTTTCTATTTAGCTCTTTAGCTCATTTATTGATTAGGTTGTTTGTGGTTTAGAAATTGAGATTTTTGAGAATTTTGTAGATTCTGGATATGAGTCCCCTGTCAGAGGAATAACATTTAGAGGAAAACCAATTTGGATCACAATTGATTTCTCAAATTAGACCCTAAAAGCAAGAAAAGTCTGGAATAATACATATGTTCCTCTGGGGGAAAAAAAAGAATACTATACCTAGCAAAATGAAGCTTCAAATTTGAAGATGAAATAAGAATTTTCTATGATAAACAAAAGCTAAAAGAATTTATAACTAGAAAGCCTGAATTACAAAATATACTCAATAAAATATATCATGAAGAAAGAAAAAAAAAGAACACCAACACAGGGAGCATTACACTAGAAGAATAATCATTCAAAAGAGAATCAATGCCAATTCAAATATTGAAATAAACCAAAATGGCTGGAAATAAAAATCATCTCTCAATAATATCATTGAAAGTAAATGGTCAAAAATCTTCAATCAAAAGAATGAGGAGAGATTAGCAGAGTGGATTAGAAAAAAAGATCCAATGATATGCTACCTGAAAGGGACACACCTCACAGACAAAGACATCCATAGGCTGAAGTTGAAGGGACGGGGAAAAACATGTCATGCACATACCTCTCATTAACAAGCTGATGAGGCATTTCTCATATTAGATAAGGTGAACTTCAAGCCAAAATTAATCAGAAGAGACAAAGAAGGTCATTTCATACTAGTTGAGGGAATCATACAGCAACAAGATAAATATATATGCCCCCCCAAAATGGAGCATCGTTATGCATAAAATAAACCCTTCTCAAATTTAAGAACCAAATCAACATTAATACAATTATTCTGGAGCACTTTAACACACCTCTTTCACCACTGAATTGATCATCTAAACAAAAACTAAGTTAAGATGCTATAGAACTAAACCATACAATTAATAGTTTGAACCTAACAGACATTTTTAGAATATTTCATCCATCAATATCTGAATATACTTTCCTCTCAGCAGCACATGAAGCATTTTCTAAAATAGAACATACTCTAGGGCACAAAGCAGTTCTTAGCAAGTACAAAAAATGAAGATAATACCCTGCATCCTTTCAAATTATAATGGAACAAAACTAGAAACTAACAAAAAGATAAAAAATAGAAATCACTCTAACACCTGGAGATTAAATAATTCACTATTGAATACTGAATGGATAATAGAAGGAATTGGGGGAGATATTTAAAAATACCTGTAGATAAATGAGAACATTTATACAACATATCAAAATCTTTAGGACATTATGAAGGCAATCCTAAAAGGAAAGTTAATAGCTTTAAGCTCATTCATTAAAGAACAGAAAGACATAACATCAATAATCTATAAGTCACACTAGTGAAAAGAAAGAGAGAAAAATCTCATATTATTAAAATCCAGGATGAAAAGAAACATCACAACAGACACTTCTGAAACCCAAAAGATCATCAGAAACTATTTTGAAAATCTATACTCCAATAAGCTAGATAACCTTGAAGATGAATTCCTAGAGGAATACAAACCACCCAATTGAACCAGGAGGAAATAACAAACTTAAACACATCGATTTCTAGTAATGAAATTGAGGCAGCCATCAAAAGCCTTCCAACAAAGAAATGTCAAAAACTAGCTGAATTCTCAGTTGAGTTCTACAAGACCTTTATAGAAGAACTAATACCATACCTCCTCAAATTATTCCATGAAATAGAAAAGGAGGGAACTCTACCAAATTCTTTCTATGAAGTCAGTATCACCCTGATACCAAAACCTGATAAAGACAAATCAAGGAAAGAAAACTTCAGACCAATATCCTTGATGATATACATGCAAAAATCCTTAATATTTGCAAACACATACAAAAATGAATTTAAAAAATAGTACACCATGACCAAGTAGGATTCATCCAAAGGATGCAAGCTTGGTTCAATATGTGGAAGTCATAAGTGTAATACACCAAATAAATAGACTTACAAGTAAGAACCACAGATTAGTTCAATAGATGCAGGAAAAACATTCAACAGGGTACAACACACATTCATATTTAAAGCACTAGAAAAAATGGGAATAGAAAGAACTTACCACAAATAGTAAAGGATATTTAGGATAATCCTAAGGCTAACATTATTCTGAATGGAGAGAAATTGAAAGCATTTCCTCTAAAAACAGGAGCTAGACAAGGATGCCCACTTTCACCACTCCTATTCAACATGTCCTTGAAATGCTAGCCAGAGCAATTAGGCAAGAGAAGGAAATTAAAGGGATAGGAATAGGCAAAGAAGAACATGAACTATCTCTGTTTGCTGATGACATGGTTATATATTTAGAAGATCCAAAAACTCCACCAGAAGACTCTTAGACCTCATAAATGAATTCAACAAGATATCAGGATACAAAATCAACATTTACAAATCAATTTCATTCCTTTATTCCAATGATGAACTTACTGAGAAAGAAATTAGGAAAATTACTCCATTCACAATAGCCTCAAAAAAAAATCCATCTAAAATACTAGGGAATCAATCTAACAAAAGAGGTGAAGAACCTCTACAATAAAAACTATAGAACACTAAAGAAAGAAATTGCAGAGAATGGTAGAAGATGGAAAGACCTTTCATGTTCTTGGATAGGGTGAATTAATATTACCAAAATGGCCAGGTTACCTGAAGTGTGATCATTCTAAAACATTACTTTCAACCAGAGAAGACAATGTGGGAAGATGTCAAACATTTCTCCTGACAGTCCACGTTACCTTTAATGTGTTACTGAACCATTCTGCTGTTTGTACTATTTATTTCTATGAAAAATGATGACTGGCAAGATGTCCTCCAAAGCTCCATTTAGAGAGACATGTCTCTGTCATTGAGGCCATGTTGTCTTGTTTAAAGAATACCTAACAGTTCCTAATATCCAATAACATAACATTTGGTTTCAGCTGTTTTTGTTGTAAACACACAGCTTGCAACATCCAAAAGCTCACATTCTAAATCTTCAAACTAATTACTTAAACTCTCCTTAGTCTGCTGTTTTCCTCTTTAGGAAATTCAGAAGTATTGAAAAATAATTTACATATGATGAAACTCATTTTTTTAGATCTAAAGTTTGGTGAAATTTTAATAAACATGTGTAGTGACATAATCACCACAATTTGAACAACATACTGAGCATTTCCATCACCACAAATGATTTCATTGTGCCATTTGAGGGCAAAACACACCCCCAAATCGAGCCAGGCATGGTGGCAAACATCTGTAATCCCAGAGACTAGGAAAGCTGGGGCAGGCAAATTTTAAATTTAAGACCAATCTCAGTAACTTAACAAGACCTAGTCACAAAATTTTTAAAAAATTAAAAGGACTGGGGATGTGTACCTCAGTGGTGAAACACCCCTGGGTTCAATATCCAGTATCAAAGTAAATAACTAAATAAATAACACTCCCCTCAATTCCCCAGCCCCTGGCAAACACTGGTCTGAATTTTATCCCTACAATTTCACCATCTCTAGAATGTCCTAAAAGTGGAACATCACCATATGTAGACCTTTGTTGTCTAGCAAATTCTACCAAGCCCAGCACTTTTCACATACATCCACATTGTTGCACATTTTAGTAGTTCATTCCTATATACTACTGAGTGGCAGTTAGTGGGCATCTGGGTGTTTCCAGTTTGGGGGTATTATAAGCAAAGTTGCTATAAACATTTGTGTATTTGTGTGTATGCTTTGTAGACATATGTTTTTATTTCTTTTGGGTAAACACCTAGGAGTGGAACTGCTGAGCCGTATAGTAAATGTAAGTTTAAGTTTATACAAAATTGTCAAATGTTTTCCAAAATACCTGTACCATTTTTTACATTCTTCCCAGATATGCATGAGTTCTAATCATTCCCTGTTCACACCAGCATGAGGGCTTATCTACCCCACCCTGGCCAGTGGAGAAGATATGTAGTGGTAATTCACTGTAGTTTCAAGTTGCATTTTTCTAATGAGTAAAGATACTAAACATACATTTATGTATTACTTTTCTCTTCCATGATGAAAAAGTCATTTACACATTTTGCCCATTTTATTTTATTGAGCTTATTAATGAGTTCTTCATATGTTCTGATTGAAATCTTTTTTAGATAAATGTTGGTGAATATTTTCTCACAGTCTGTGAACTGTCCCTTCACCCTTAAAGACAGAAATCATAAATTTGATTAATTCCAATTTCTTGCTTTTTCTTCTGTGTTTATGCTTAACATATTGTATTTAAGAACTCTTTGCTTTGAACATTTTTTTCCAGCTTTTACCATTTGGGCTATGATTCATTTTGAATTGATTTTTGAATATTGGTGATGTATAGGTTAAGGTTCATTATTTGCATTTGGATACTTCATTTTTTACTGCAGAACATAATGAAACGTCTACACTTCTATATTTAATTACTTTGGCAACTTTATAAAATAATTAATTCACCATATTTATGTAGCTTTCCTTCTAGACTGTTTGATCTATTCCATTGACTTAAGCATTTTCCTCTAACAAATGCCATTTTGTTTTGATTACTAAAGCTTTTGTTGAAGTCTTAAAATTGGATAGTATAAGTTATTCAGAATTGTTCTTTTATTTCATCACATAAATTTATAAAAATCTTGTTAATTTATACTAAAAAGCCTGTTAGATTGATTGGAATTGCATTGATCAATTAGGGGAAAACTTCCAATCAATTATCACAATATATTTTCTAAATTCTTACTTCCTCTTTAATTTCCCACATCGATGTTTTATATATCAATATAGATAGATATATTTCTCTATATGAATTTCATGCTTTGGTGCTATTATATATGTAATATCAATTTGATGACATTTTAAAGGTAAATTTAATGTCAATTTCCAATTATTCATTTCTGTTGTATAGAAATACATTTGAATATTGTGTACTGATCTTGTGGTTTATTGCTTAATGTTGTATTTAGTTCTTATAATTAATTGAAGATTTGGAGAATTGTCTTTACAGAGAATTATATCATGTCAATAAATGCTTTTCTTCTTTTTTTCCCAATATTAATGTCATTTATTTTTCCCTTATCTAATTACATTGGTAAAGAATTACAGGACAAAGTAGCCTCACAGGCTGGAAACCCAGAGAAGAATTGATGCTACAGCTTGACCCTGAAGACAGTCTGCTGGCAGAATTCTCTTTTCCTTAGGAAAAGTCAATTTTTTTTTCTTTTAAGAACTGCAATTGATTGGATGAGGCCCACATATATTATTGAAGGCAATTTGTTTTATTCAAAGACTCCTGATTTACATCTTCTAAAAAATACTTCTGTGTACTATGGCACAATCCAGTTAATACATAAAATTAACCTTCATACAATATTTAATACATGATAATACATAGTCTTAGTTTCTATTTCAGCCCCTATAAGATGAATGATATTTATTAATTACCAAATGTTGTACCAATATGGCATTCCTAGAATAAACTATACTTGATCATGATGTAATATCTTTCTTTTACATTACTGATTTTGATTTGCTAATGTTTTAAAAAATTTTATATGTGTTTTATATTTATTTTCTATACGTATTGTAACAAGTTACCTCAAACTTAGTAGTTCATGTTATTATCGTGTGGTCTGGCGGTCATAAGTCCAAAACTGATCTACTGGGCTAAAGTGAACGTGTCATCAGACTTCTGTTCATTCTAGAGTTATGAACGGAATATCTGGTTTCATGTTCTTCCTGGCTTTGTCCCATTATTATCGATTATTATTCTCCATGTTAGTAAAAGGTTGTTACTTTCCTTTTTTTTTTTTTAAGAGAGAGAGAAGGACAGTGAGAGAGGGAGAGAGAGAAAGGGAGAATCAATTTTATTTAGTTTTTCATTTGATTTCATTACTCCAATGCTTAGTTGTGTATGTGGTGCTGGGGTTAGAACCCAGGTCCTTGTGAATGCCAGGCAAGTGCCATAACCACTGAGCTACTGCTCCAACCCAGGATATTACTTTCTGACCATTCTAACATAGGTTATTTTCAGTTTTCACTATTTTGACTTCCTTGATTAAAAGTAGTTTGTTTTGGGACTGGAGCAGTGGCTCATCGGTTTCAGTGCTTGACTGGTAAGCATGAGGACCCGGATTCAAACCCCAGCACCACATACACAACTAAGTGTTGCAGCAACTAAGGCCATGTGAAAAACTAAAATCGTTTCTCTCTTTCTCTGTCTCTCTCACTGTCCCTCTCTCTTTAAAAAAAAAAAAAGTGTGTTTTCCTTGCTATTTTTGTGCCTTATAGTTTTTTAAAAAATGATTATGGAAATTGTATGTTGAGGAAAATTTACACATTGTGATACTTTTTATAGTTGTTAATAGATATACCAGTTCTGTCAGGCTACTGAAGTGAAGGAGCTATGAGAATCTAGTAGTTGAGCTAGGTAAGTTAGGCATGGGTTTTTGTGTAAGCCACAGGCTTCAAATTCTTTCAAGGTTTACTCTACATCCTAATACTTCAAGTAGGACCCAGTCTGCTGGTAGGTTTTTCACTATTTTCCTGCTCCACCCTTATTTTTACATAGTTTTGCAAAATTTTTCAGCAGAGGAATCTCTTTCCATGCTCTTGCCAAACATCAGAAAACTTTGTACATTAGTAAATAATTTGGCATTTTTGGCTATGTATGATCTCTATGCCATAATCTTTGCTTTTATTTTATAATGCTTTAAGATATAAAAGACATTTCTTAGTTCCCAACATGGCAAAAACAATCTGCTGGAACTAGCCCATAAGCTTTTGTCTGCCAACCTTGTCTCTTATTCTATCCCCATGAGTAGACACATTGATAGTCTGTAGTCAGTAATAGGCCTAGAGTGGAGCTACATGAGTTCTCTGTTTGGTTGTTCTCGTTGAAAAGTCAGGACATTTGGGTATGGACTCTCGATTTTTCCTTCCCTCTTGATTTGCACAGCAACCAAATAATGCCTTATATCTCTGGAGATTCTGGGGTAGGATAAGTTGTCATTCTTTCTCTTAGCATCAGAAGAAAATCCCTTGGTATTGTTGTAGTATTGTTGGCACAAATAGGATTTCTTGTTTCTCCTTTGGAAATAGATCTTTTGACTTCCTGTAGTTAGAAGTAGGGCTTTCTACTCTTCCCAGAATGCAAAGATATTTTGTTTCTGGTCTTCCAATAAAGGCCCTAGGACCTAATTATTCAACCCTTTCCCAAGAAGCACTTCTAAGACACTACAAGACATTTATAAGATGAAATTCTGAAAGATATCTTTAATCCCATGCAATCACTTTCAGGACATCTGAACCATAGAGGAGTTTCTGATTAGTCTCTGCCTCTGCCTCTAGAATTTCTTGAAAGCTTTTGGTAGAACCACTTGAAGTAGAGAATTTGAGTGAATTTAAGTTTGGAGCTTCCAGGTATTCTAAATGATGCACTAGCCCACATTTGGTCTTTCAAAGGTCATAAATATTTTATGTGATTTCTTCTCACCTGTTTCTAAAATAGCCACCTCCTACTCCTCTGTTCTTGCAAAGGTTAAACAGGTCATTCTTCTCTTCTTCCTCAGAAGAACTTGTCCCTCTTTGGAATTCATCTCCCTTTGCTGTGTTATGACCTCAGATCTCTGATGGGTTTGGAAACAGTTATGATTCCTTATGTGGCACTCTCTCATTGTTAGGTGGGAATGACTACTTCTGCGGCTTTCTATATCCTAGCAAGAGCATTCACAGGACTCCCTTCCCATGGGAAGAATGACTCAATAAATATTTAGTGATGCATTCATAATTTAAGAACTTTTAGAGTATGTCTTCTTCCTTTATAACACTGTTTCATTTTTTATTGTTCTGCTGCATATGGACTTTATGCACATTGCCTATCCTTTTAAAAATATCCATTATCCCATACACTCAGGGAGAACAACAATTAATAAATTTGAGAAGTAAAAAAATAATTAATTATATTTGTTTTATGACTAAACAGCTTCTGTGAGAAAACAGATGACCTGATAAACTCATTTAATTGAAGTGCAAATATTCTGTTAATTTTACACATGTGGATTAGAGCAGGGAAATTGTTGAATTCTCCACTGTGTTACTTAGTAGTTGTTGTTCTTATAGTTTTTATTATTATTAAAGGTTGAGCATCCCTAATCCAAAATTTTGAAATTCAAAGTACTCCAAAATTTGAAACTTTTCAAGCTCTTTTCCCACTTGATGTAACAAGGAAAAAAATTCCATACCTGACCTCATGTGGCAGGTCACTATCAAAACACAGGCAGACTGAAAATATTGTATAAAATTGCCTTTAGGCCATATGTATAAGGTCTAATGAAACATATACAAGCACTAGATTTTGACTTGTCCCCAAAATGTCCATATGTACATCAATTATTCCAAAACCTCAAAATTCCCAAATCCAAAATCATTCTACTCCCTAGCACTACACACAAGGAATACCCAAAGTATACTCCTTAGTCCTTTTGAAATATTTGCTTATTTTCTATTATATGTGCTGTTAAGTACTTTTAAGCAGGAGTTGAAAAGCTATAGTCCTTGGGTCAGACCTGGTCTACAACTTGTGTCCATATATCTTCCCAACTAAATATACTTTTCACTTTTTCAAATGGTTGTAGAAAGTGCAGTTTTAGAACAAAGACCACATGTGCCTCCCCCATAAACCAAAAATATTTATGATCAGATCTTTTATAGAAAATGATTCCTATTCCATATGTCTAGAGGATAGAACATGGGGTAACATATCCCTGTGCACAAGATCCCTTCATTCAGTTAAAAAAAATCCATGCACATAAACAAGTAAAATATGAATTATAAAATAACATGCCAGTGAAAAACACCAAATTACATTCTACAAAAACTGAGATAGAATAACTATTTTCAGTCAAGAGATGCAAGAAGCCTTTGGTGCAGATGGCATTTTAATAGGATGGTAAAATATAGGTGGAATTAATATATACCAGGAATTAAATAAATAAAATAAGGAGTGAATATGTGGGTTTAGAAACAAGAAAATTGACTTTACAATTTATGGACTGGAAAAACCATGTGACCTATTTATTTTTCAATTCTCAGTTATTAGCCTTGACCCAAAAAGATTCATTACCAAATAAGATTTATTTTCAAGATTTTTAGAATTTGACTTGGTAAATAACCTCTCAGAAATCTGTGCTTTGCTCAGAAAACTGATTTAAAGCATAGTTGCAGTTTAACATTACTTCTTCTCCATAAATGGTACCAATGTCATAGCTCTGACTGGCTTCTGTGCTTTGGGGACTGCATATCCCCAGTGGTGTATTCTCAATGACCCAATACATGGAAGAAGCATGGTGCATGTACTCACAGAATTAATTTTACTACAAAACTGGGGAAGGGTCTTTATCTTATTGATGTGTTACCGATGTTTTTGAGAGTTTTGTTGTATACACATGCACAAGATTAGCAGAATGTATATACCATTATCAACTATCCTTTGTTTTTTCATGAAAACCCAACGATTAGCATGTTTTCCTGTGCTGAATGAAAAACCTAGCACTTATGAGGTAATTAGAAACCCAGCATGCCATTTACATCACAAATGAGGAATGCTGCTGTGACAAGACGAGACATTGCTAATGTCACTGGCCTTCCAAGCTAATTATTTTCTGTCCAAGTAAGTTGCAATGTAGATTGAACATAACTCTCATTGTTAAGCCTTTGCTTTTATTTTATGGATTTGTATGTTGGCCTATAAACCACTGTTTTTGCTTTCTTGTTTTGAGTACACGTAGTCGCTCAATCATTGGTTCTTCCTGACACAACTACATACTCAATAAAATGTTTTATGTACAGAGGATGAATTTCAGACCTTAAGAGTTCCTACCATGTATGTTCCTTATTATAGTCATCTGGTTTAGTTGTTAAAGACCCTCAGCCTTTATTTACATGGGCCTTATAAATTATCCTCTATGCTGAAAATATGGAAGGGCTAAAGTTCAAGGACAAATTGATCCAGGCTCAAGACAACTTTAGAGTAAGTAAGATGCCCTCTACTGGATGATCCATTAATGAAGCGCTAGCAGCTATATATGGAACAGATGACTTCTTCAAAGTACATCAGATGATCCACAAGAATTTTTGAATCTTATCCCCAGCTTCAGGGACTGAGCTTTGTTCAGTCTCTCAATGCTGACTTTGAATATTTTCATACAGTTCCCTGAAGGATAAACCTTTTTCATCTATAGCACCTCATATTTCTCTGCAGTCTAGTAGCAACCAGGACATGTAGAGTAGAGATCCTTGGATTTGACACTTCCTTGATCCAAAGACATGGATTGATCACTTGCTTCCATCATTTCTCCTCATTTCATTAAAATACATTGCACTTGAAGTCAAAAAACTCAATACTGAGAGGTCTTTTAAATGTCACTATTAAAAATGCCTTGTTTCTCCTCCAGGTAATGCACATACCCCTTACTAACTAGGAAAGGTCATAATAATCAAATGGAAGATAAATATTTCAATCTATGATATGAATCGATTTGCATGAACACTGTTAAATGTAGCTGCAATTTCTACCACAGTGAGGGATACAATATCACAAAATTACCAAAAAATTTAAATATATAGTCTCATTCATGGTTTATTTTTAAATGATATTTTCAAATGAGCAGATGAAATATTGGCTTAAGTCATAAAGATCTACTCAGAGACTTTGAAACCTATGAATTTATACAAGATTATAAAAATAAAAATTGAAGGAATTGGGAGTTCTCTCAGAAAATATATCATAGAGAGTCAAAGCATGACATTTAATAAAATAAAACACTACCATATGAATAGCATCAGCAAAATATAGTATATTTTAATGCTTATTTAAAAATATGGCTCTTTCAGCAAAGGCATAGCAACACATAATCTAAGATAACCACAGATATGTAGCAGAGGTAGAGGGAGGGGACAGGTGGGAGAAGGGAGGGAGAGAGGATAGGGAGGGTTCTAGGGAGTCAATCAACAATGTAGCATACTATTTACTCCCTGAGAATGCAAATAACACTTATATAATCATTCAATTCTGGAAAAATTCTCAACCTCAGCATTTACATTGTTTGTAGGTGTGAAATATAGAAGATTAAAGAGACTGGGGTGTGGGCAATGTGGGGATAATTCTGGTTTAAGAGTATATGTATATCATATTGTCATTTTATATGTAATTTATGATAGTACAATAACTCAACTCCTTAATAAAAAATAAAAATACGGGTCCTTGTTATGAAGAAATAACAAACCTAAAACCTGAACTGTATTTTGCTAGAAAATCTTGAGACAAAATAGTTTGATACCATTACTTTTGTACTATCATTTAAAACCCAATTAGCACACTTTGAAGAATGATTTTCTTTACCAAACAACAACAACAACAAAAAAAATAGAAGACTGCTAGAAGCAATTCAATAAAAATACAAATAAGCAAATATCTTTCAAAGTTAACTTCAAGGTCATTTTCAAAAATAGTTTAAAAGATAAAGCTCATGAAACAGGAGAATATTTCATAGAGCTTGTGCTATAGGCATGGGTAAATCTATTTTGGATCAAAAAGAGTCAGCCGAGCTGAAAAAAGGTGCCCATATCAAACTTTGGGAGTGGTAACCTGCATCAAGGACAGTGCTCATTCTGAATGACCCAGCGTCCACTGCATCATTTACCAAGAATGCTCACCGCCAACAGAATGCCTCCTGGTTTCCTCAGTGTGTTCAATGGGGTGGCAAAATTGGAAAGTTTTACTTTAAAAAGTCTAGTTATCTGAATAACTTTTTTTAAACAGTGTGAAGTGACTTTGAAAACACTGCACAGATGAACTCTAGTTTAATGTGGAAAATCGCAGCCCAAATGTGCAGCGGAACACACAGCACTATAACTCTGCTTAAGGGATTATTTTTTCTCAGTGGAAAGGGGAATTAAGACATCTAGAAAGTGGTCAGTCTTTGGAAAAGATGAATATATTTTTTGTGTTGTTCTGACCGATAAAGGATTTTTAACCAAATTGGTTTAGTCAGCAGATACTTTTACAAGGTTAAATAATGTCAGTCAATAATTGCAAGAAGAAACTCTTAAGGCTGTTACTGTATATGACAAGATCATTGCAATTTAAATGAACGTTGAGAGCTGAAATAGAGGATTGCTTGTGGGGATGGTGAGATATTTGAATATTTCACTCAATTAAAAGTAATGATGTGGGGCTGGAGCAGTAGATTGGTGGTTATGGAGCTTGCCTGGCATGCGCAAGTACATGGGTTCAAACCCCAGCACTCACGTACACAACTGAGTGTTACAGCAACGAAGGCCATGTGGAAAACTAAATTTAAAAAATTGATTCTCTCTGTCTCTTTCTCTCTCATTGTCCCTCTCTCTTTAAAAAAATAAAAAATAAAAAAATAAAAGTAGTGATGTTTACAATGTCTTTTTTAAAGATAATAGGAGCATCATTCACCCTTCTTCACTGAAAAGAGACTTTGGATGAGTATAAGCCCATGACAGTAAAAAAGATAGTGTCCAGTTGATCAGAGAACTTTCTGACCCATCATATGATTCCAAACCAAACACAATACATCAAATTACCAACAAAAACATTATGCACATACACTATCTTAAATTGTCTCATTACTGGCATTCTTGGCTTTTTTATTCAGTGATTATTACAATAGAACTCATACATCAATGAAAGAAGAGTTGTGATAGGCCTCTCTCTCTTTCCCTCCCCACCCATACATATAGGAATGCATATACATGTGTATGTAAAGGATAGATATGGATAAAGATATAAATATTGGTATATATGGGCATATACATATACATGGATGGATATATATGTGTACATATATCAATGTATGTGGACGTGTGTGTATGTGTGTTTCCATGATGAATTTTCCAGGCATGGATGCTTCCTTATTTTAGTCCATTTCATTTCACAAACTCAGTGCAATAGTATCTTACCCAACAACCAAGAAGTACACAAAACAATTTCTCCAAGTGTAAGCAATGGCATTTACACATATAAATAATTTATACTAAACCAAGCACAAATATATGATTAAGCAGAACACAAAATTTGAAAGAATCATTAAGATAAAATATGAGGGCTATTATCTTCAGTGAGTCATCCAGAACACCGAGGACATATTTCCCCTATTTCAATGCTATGCAGAGAAAAACTTGAAGAGTTTGGAATTATTTAGCCATGTGTGAAATGTGTGTTTTCCATGTATTTCCACTGAGCTAACCACAGGAGTGACCAACACACTCTGAGTCAGTCTCCCCTGTGATCCGTGGTTTTCAAATGAGATGTTGATGTTTAGAAAAAATCAATATTAGTTTTAAATGAAAGTTAGAAGTCAAAAGTTAATGAATAAAAGAACATTGTGGATGTTGCCATTTTACTGAAAGCCGAAATGTCAGATACATTTTTGGCAGAAAATGATAGTTCAATGATCACTAAATGAATGAGTTGGCCAAGTTACTTAACCTGTCTGTTCATCCACTTCCTTGTATCTCATATGGGAATGATGTAATCACCCTGCTATGGTTGATTGCGTGCACTCCAAAGGCCCATGTATTTAAAGATTTGTCCCCAGCCATGGCACTATTGGGAAGAGATAGGACCTTAAAGAGGGGTGGCCTGCCAGGACGTCTTCAGGACACTGGGGGCATGTGCTCCACAGGGACTGTGGACCCTGCTCTCTTTCTTTCTCTTTTGTTTCTGAACAGGCAATGAGGAGGTTGCTTCTTCCATGTGCTTTTGCCATGATGGACTGCCTCACCACAGGCCTGAAGGAATGGAGCTGACTGACCAAGGACCAAAACCTCCCAAACAAAGAGCCAAAATAAACCTTTTATCTTTTTAAATCAATTGTCTCAGTTATTTTTATGCAATAATGGAAAGTTGATTAACACATACTTGATTATTTTTTGAGATTAAGTTAGATCATATATCTAAAGTGTTTAATACAATGCCTAATGCTGATTAGTCAATAAAAGATGGACTTTTTTAAGAGCCAGTGGAAAGAAAGGGAGTCAATTTTATTTTATTTTTTTCATTCAGCTTTTGGTTTTTCTCCTCTTAGTTGTGAATGTGGTGCTGGGGATCTAACCTGGGAACTTGTATATGCCAGGCAAGTGTTCTACCACTGAGCCACTCTCCAGCCCCAAAACATGCATCTTTAAAATGTCACTTGGGAATAACCCTAGGATGAAGCAACACAGATCTGAGGTTTTAAAGCAGTAAATTAGTCACTTGTCCTACACACAAAGAAGGCTCTATATAGACACCTGTGTTCATGGATGTCAAATTCGAAAGGAGAAAGGAGCATTGTATTGAGAGCCCAGCGATGCTGTTGAGGACAGGAGGAGGAAGAGCTTTCCACAATTCCAAGTGCTCCCAATTGAGGTGAGTTTGAGGTTTTTGTGGTTAACAGGGAGTCTGAGATTGGTAAAATAGGAATGAGATTCATTGGATGCATTAAACTTCAGCTTGAGGCTGAAGATGCAACCAAAACAAGAAGCCTGAAATCAACATTAAGTTAGTCATTTTCAGTAAAATGTACATATTGACACTACAGTCTATGGAAAGTTCATAATCACTCTGTGACACAAGGGCAGTGTGGGCCTGTTTAAAGAATTGACAGTAGAACAGACTGGGAATCCTGTCTTTAGGGAACTTGAGAAAAGTCTAAAAGACATAAAATAAATGATCAGAAATATATCCTTCAAGAACAGTTCAAATCATCAGGACTCTATTCCAGATCAAAAGGGAATTGTTACTTTAAGCATTTAATTCTATATATTACGAATTTGATGACCAGCTGATCTTAATCTCTCAAAGGAAAGAATAATACCTTTAAATATAAATTTAGAGACATTACTCTGAATAAGAAGAGAACATTTCGATAAAGCCTTTCTTATAATGATGTACAAAGACGGATTATGGAATTTTTTTCAGTGACATCAAGACAATGGCCAACCACCTTCCTCAGATGTTGTGTTAGTTTGTTAGGACTACCATAACAGAATCAAGAGTTTGTTATAGTAGTCCTAAGAAACTAATACCCAAAAAGAGTCTGGGTAGGTAAATCAACAGAAATTAACTTCTTCACAATTATGGAGGCTGAGTCTAGGGTCAGGCATTGGCAGATTTGGTTTCTCCGAAGGCTTCTCTCCACAGTTGGCAGATGTCTTTCTCCTCACTATGAGTCACATGACCTTTTTTCTCTGCAAGTATTCCAGAGCATGCTTTATTTGTCCAAATTTGTTCTTCTTATGAGGATGCCAGACAAATTGGATTCAGATTTACCCTCATGGCCTCATTCTAACTTAACTACCTCTTGAGAGGCCCTATATCCAAAAACAGTCACATTCTGAGATACCATAGATTAGAACTTCAACATATGACTTTTCAGGACACACAATTCAGCTCACAACAAATGACTTTACCAGTGATGATAACCACTGGTCACCAAAGGCCTCTTATGTTATCCCTGCCCTGTTGCTAACACCAAGCACACGCACCACTTTTTTTTTTTTTGTTTTGTTTTGTTTTTTAGGGCTGAGGACCAAACTCAGGGCCTTGCACATGCTAAGCAAGCGCTCTGCCACTGAGCTAAATCCCAACCCCGATGCACCATGTTTTTAATAACAACTTACCAAAATATCTAATTACTTGGTTTGCCAGAGTTCAAATTTGGATGGGTATAATCTACAATTCAGAGTTTCTCAACATGATTTCCTAAAAAAGTGTTCCATGGTGAATATATATATATATATATATATATATATATATATATACACATACACCTACACCCATGTAAGAAAATGTGACATCCCAATTCTGAAAGCAAAAGAAGAATTTTGGTTAGGTTTCAAAAATACTGAATATGTCTACTTCTACTTTAGAGGGATAAGTTGGAACCCACTGTTGTAGTTAACCTTTCTAAAGGGAACTGTCTAATGAGGATCTTTCCCATTGTCTTTAATGGAACTTATTGGTTCCAGAACAGCACTTAGAAAATAGCTGGTTCACTCAGCAGAAGGCTGACAGATGATACTGTGCACAAGTGTTCCTTCTCAGGGGTCTATTCTTCCTCCTTTTAATAAAAACATTCTAGTATTTGGTGGATAATCTTTTGCCCTAACAATCACAGTTCCACAAAATTATATATCAAGCTTTTCTTGTCTCCCTTCTGATGAGGTAAGCACTTCAATAAAGTTGAGCTAATTAGATATTTCTCTTCCACTCTAGATTTGCATCTTAACCAAAGTTAAGAAAATACAATATTAGAACTCATTCACCCAAAAGGTTATTTCTAGAAACTAAGAGTCCAAACTCTCTTGGTGCCTATCTTGTAAAGCTTAGTTTTATATCCTTTCACTCAGATCTGGAAGCAATGTCATGACCTAACAGTAAAGTCCTTTTTTGCTCAGGTTATCCAGTTAGTTTCTGTTACTTGTGTGAGGGGAAAAATCCTGCTAATATTAATAAGACTTTAGACAACTACCATCTCTCTGTGGCACTCTTAATTTAGTTCCTCTTTCAGTAACACTAATCATCATCAATATGAAAACTGAGTAGAAACCTTGCTACCAATCTGAAAAAATTTTCCAGAATAAGATGTTAGGAGAAATGAAAGAGATCTAATTTTATGCAATTCTGCAATTGAAAATCAAATGCCTACTTACAACTACAGTCTTCGGATGTGAGGACATGTCTAATTTATGAAAAAAAATCTACTTTATCCATTTTTGTATGTAGATGTAATTTTAATCTGTTTGGAACCATTTGGTCCTTATGTTAATCAGTTTCTCATCGCTGTGACCAAAATACCTGACCAGAACAACTTAGAAAAGGCATAGTTAATTTTGGCCCACAGTTCCAGAAGTTTATGTTATGCTAGCCCAATTCCATTGCTCTGAACCCAAGATGAAGCACCACATCATGGAGGAAAGGTATGGTGGAGGACTGCTGATCCATTCATGGAAGCCAGGAAGCAGAGAGAGGGAAGCTGAGCTCTTCAGGGCAAAACATCCCCCATGATCCACTCCTCCAGTCATGCCCACAAGCCTATAGTTACCACCTAATCACATCTATTCAAATTAGGATGGGCTGAGTAGATTTCACATCTCACAATGCAATTACTGCACCTCTGCACAGTCCTGCATTAACACAGATCCAAACCATAACAGTCTCATAGCACTTTCTGGGTCCACAGTTCTCAAAGTGTGGTCCCAGGACCTGAAGCATGGGCACACTTAAGAATTTCTTTAAAAAACAGATCTACTCTCTCCAGAAAATCAGGGGATGGGGTCAGCAATCTGTGTTTTCATGATCATTCTGGATCCTTCTGAGGCTCGCTGAGATTTGACTGACTTTGGGCAAGATAAAGACTTGGGCTGGAATGGAACCTCTCACTTCAGTAGCTATATTGACTTTCTTCCTGGCAAGAAATTGTAAGAAATCCCTAAGGGTATTCTTCAGGGGTCTTGTCCTAGTTAAGCAAATACCCTCCTCCTCTTTCTACCCCTGATCTTCATCAATTGCCTTAAGAGAAGGAGAAATAGTCATTAAAGAAAGGCAGGAGGTCTGAAAATAAAACAGTGTGGTCATTTGTGTGAAGCCTGCAACTTCATTTCCAACTATTTGATTGTGTTATTTGCCTCTGAGGCACAACCTCTCACATATTTGGCTCTTCTCTTTGAAAGGTACACCAACTAATCATTTTCTTGTGCTTCAGTGCAGAGCTTTCCCAAGTATCCTTTTTAAATTGAGTGAAAATTAAACCTAATGCACATAGTTCCATAATAACATTTTGTTTAATGAGACCCATCTTCTAATGGAAAGGACTGTCCTACTAAATTAAAAGTAGAGAAATATATAAAACATAATCCAACACGATACCGAAAGTCTAATTTATTCATTCTTCATTTCACTAGATAATGTGGAAACATAGCAGAAACATGATAAAATGAAGTTGCGTTTCTGCCTCCTCCTGCCATTTCCCCTTGCCTACTTGGAAAAGGTCAGTGTGAGAAAAACATGACCTTAAAATCCACTTCCCAGTAAAGCAAAACCAGTGAAAGCAAATATTTTCCATGTCCTAGTAATCTGAAAATCTAATTGTAATTTTTTAAAAACCCTTTTCATTATATGAAATCTTTTTTTATTTCAAATGTCTTTAACATTTAAAAAATATTATTTTTAGCAACCCTGGGATGAATTCCAAGTAACTTCAAAATTGCTATCAGAATAGTACTCTGGTTATAGGTTAAAAAAACCAAGTCCATAATCTGCAGTGTTTTATGAGGTTATTAATTTGAATTATGGAATTCTAATTGCCTAGGAGGTTGTCCATAAACCACGGCTCTCCTCCAGCGGGATGGAAAAGAACACAAAGTATTCCCACCAGGAAGCTTGGAAGCTTGTCAGAACCTACAAACGTTTCTCAAACTTCATGGTTTCTTTCAGAGCTTTGGCTGTTTTGCAAAACCTCTGATCAAAAGGTAATCATGACTTTAGACGAGGAAAGAGAGAGAGAGTGTACTTGTGCATGCGTGCGTTTAGCTTTTCTTTGGCATGCTTACGCACATTGAAATTCTGGCATTGCAAGAGGCCAGAAGCATGTCAACTCCTCCAATAACTGAGATACACTTGTTTTATGAAGATAATTAATTAGCTGGAGATTATTCAATATGTGTTTGTGTGTGTATTTCCTTGTATGTATGCAGTAGTGTATGTACATATAAACACTTTGTATGTATATAAATATAATCTTTAAAAAAAAACTAATTCCAGCCATACAAAGATACAAATCAGACCAAATTCATTTCAGAGCTTGGTAATTAATACTCTGAAGTTACAAACCATGCTTTTAACAAAAGAATAGTTTTTTTATGTAGGACATCAGTTTAATAATTTTTTTCATCTCTTTACACTTTTATGAACATCTATTTTCTTGAGTATTCAGGATCCAGGTAAAAAGCTCTTCAATCTATTCATCTCATTATGAGATTGACCTAGATGCAATTTGAAATACGTATCTATAATCAGAAGGTTAATTTTGTTTTTGTTTGTTTATGCAGTGCTGGGGATCAAGCACAGGACCTTCTGCATGCTAGGCACTCTCTACCTCTGAGCTATGTCCCCAGCCTAGAAGAATTATTTTGATTTTTTCCCCATTAAACAGCAACTGCAAGCCACCCAAAGTAAATATATTAGTGAGGTAATATTATATATGATTAATGATAGCTTTTAAATGCCTGCACCAACAGAAGAAACTTGTCCATAGCTAAAGTCAAACAAATTTTTTAGAAAGAAGGGAAAAAACAATTTGAAACTTAACAGTTTTATATACCACTTGCCTGGATGTTCTTACTTTCAGTATTGTGTAACCATAATCCATCTCCTGGTGGTGTTTTGGAGTACACTGTAAATATCAATTAACAAATCCATACTACCCTCCCTGGGTGGTTAAAATGAAAAGGGTATAATGAATCCAGGTGGCTCATGGAATTTCAAAGATGGGACTTGGACCACATACATGATTAGTCAAACCAATAATGTGTTGTAAAGAAAGATATCTTTATTCTGGCCTCACACAAGTCTTTGGCTCTACTACACTGACCACCAGCTTCTAGATGTTGAAACCAGTCATTCAACCACAGTGTTTCTTAATTGACTTTATTTGTTTTTGGTGTTGAAGTAGGTTTCCTCCAATGAGTAGGTGGCTCAGTGAGAATCCCAAAGGAAAACATCTCCTAAAAGAGTTTTTGGTACTTAGAGGTTTTGGAAAAATGATGAGAAGAAGCATTTTCCTGGAGTAAATATTATTCCTTGGAACAAATAAAGATATTGACTCTAACAACAAGAAAAAAAGTTAACAAAAATTCTGTTCTGCAGCAACTGGAATAACTTCTGAGAAATTACTTTCTAGTGACATTTAAACAGTAAATATTCAACCTGATTTATAGTTGTTTTTTCTTTTGACTGAAAATGTGCAATGTATGTGGCTTGAATACATGTTCTTGTCTCGAATGTTCTACCACACAAGTTTCCACCAACTGTGAAGGCAAACACATTTTGACTAATGTTATTGCTTATGAAAATTTCCCCTCTGACTTGAAATCCTAACTCTGTGTTTTCTTTTGAACACTTACATTTACAAATGGGCAAGTGTTAAGCCCCTTGCGTTTTCTCTTAGAGTTACCATAATAAAGGGGATGAAGTCAGAAATCGGACTTTTCAGATACCACAAAATTGTCATTTTCTATTTGCCAACAGCACTTAGAAAGAAAAGAATCCTTGAGAGAGGGAAATTTTTAAGAATGATTCTTACTTGCCAAGACCTCTCATTAACATTTCTCCAAAGAGATTGTTTCAAGTTGTCTGCTCTTACATTTTAAAACCGTTGGCAAATTGTATGCTCATTTAGCTGGGTGTGGGAGTTCACACAAGCAGAATAAAAGCACACCCGGCCTATGCTTCCTGTATTATAGTTGTCATTTGGCTAGAACACTTCCTTAGAAGTAAGACATCATTCCCAAGAATCATTTTTATATATAGTATTTAGGACATTTTATATGAAATGTGAAGTGTTTTTATTAAAAAAGCTCCACTCCAGATGTGGAAGATGAATCCCAGAGGAGGTGAACAAATCCATGTCTGACCCAAGCTCAGAGCCCATGCTAATCTGTTCTCTATTCCAAGCATAGTTTCAAAAAGTTTTGGAGACCCTAGTGTCAGAAGGTAAGGATCCAACCATTGCTGATGCCTCAGGTAGCTTCATAGTGCTGGATGCCCTCATGGGTAGCCTGGGATCAGCTACAGGAGCCTTATAATAACAGCATTTTAGTGAGACATTTCCCCTAAACAACAAGGCAAACTATCATAAGGGATGAAGCACAGGAGGAGCGGGCTGTGTGAGGCCACCTGGAGTTTCAATTCTGGCTGTGCCATGTATGGAATATACGACCCTAGGGGTGTTTCTAAGTATCACACATTTTATGAGTAGAATACTTGTGCTGGTTAATATGCTATGTCTCTCAGCTTTAATTTTCAACCCTCTACATTCTGCTTTGTATGGCTGGAGCTGGGACTTGGCCAACAACATTTCTCCAGTGCCAGCTGGCTTCTTGTTAGGTTATTCAGAAGGGGCGGAAGGGGGAGGGTTAGGCTTCCTTCTTCCCTTTTGCATGCAATCCTCATTGATTCTACCCAGCAGTGGCTCTTCCTCCAGTAGCAACAGTTGGCCCTAGTTGTTAGCTATTATTGGCACTCAGAGAGAGAGGCTCTCATGGTCCCTCCAGAGGTAGCAGCAGTAGACAGACAGGGACTTCTACTCAGAAGTCCAATTCCCAACTGTCCAGCACCCATTGTTTGAGCTTCTATGTCTGATATTTTTAACTGCTTTCCTTTATTTCTCCAGTCTTAGGCATGGTAGCTGCTTCCTAAATTACTTTCATCTTCTCTCTCTCTCTCTCTCTTTTTTTCTCATTGATGAAACCAATACCTGTGTACCAATAGCCTATTCTACATTCCTTCTGTGGGATTACCTATAATGGCTTCTCTTTCCCTGACTGGTTCCTGACTGATATAATGGAAGACAGAATTACTTACTTAGATATTTTAATATGTATTAAATGAAATATTGTCTGTCAAATACCTATTACAAGGTATTATTGTTTGAATATGTTCCCCAGAATTCATATGTTGGAAAATTTAGTCTTCAATGCAGAAGTATTGAAAGGTGTTGGGACCTTTAAGAGATGACTAATTCTTAGGGCACTGACTTCATGAATGCATTAATGACATTCCAATGAGACTGGATTAGTTACCAAGAGGGAAAGATGGAAGGGAAAGAGAGAAAGATAGAGAAAGAGAAAGAGAGAGAGAGAGAATTATAAAGCAACACTGCCCCTCTGCCCCTTTTATTTTTCTCTTCCATATGCACTTGCTTTCCCTTTTGCTTTTTTGCAGTATTTTAACATAACTTGAGGTAGCTGCCTGATTTTGGACTTCCATCCTCCAGATCCATGAGCTAAACATACTTTTTTCTTTATAAACAGTTGTATCTCAGTTATTCTATTATAGCAACAGAAAACAGACTAAGAGATGAAGCTTGATGCATAGTATAAATTAAATATATCTTTTCTCTCTCCATTCTTAAAAACTGTTTCAATGGCAAAATTTTCCCTGCCTCCAATACAATAAATTGTGTATGTTGTCACTTTAAATATAAGGTATTTGAATTGAAAGAACTCAATTCAAATTCTCAGCTAGTTTCTATAGGATGTGGAGTCACAGAGGAACTTTATGACTACAAGCTCCCTGCTGCTTTTTTTCTTCTTATTATTTTTTTGGTATTTGTGAAATTGCACATCTGGAGTCATCTTTGCATATTAGAGCAGTTTCTGTTCCTTGTCTCTCAGTTTTAGTGGCCACACCGATAATATCATGATGTATCATCAAAAGACTATGCAATTCTTTTATTTCATAATCTATTTTCAGTAAACATTGTAAGCCCTTCTGATCCACAGTGAGTGAACCCTGACTGTCATTATAATCAAAGTCAAAATTCTTTTTTCTCTTATCTCCTTATAATACTATCTCATACTATTCAAAATTATCATAATGCCCACATTCAGACCATATCTATCTTATCTCACACTTCCATTCCTGCTGTTTTCTAAATCTACCAAGACATTTGAGATCATGTTCTGCTAGCCCACCAAGATATATTTAATTAATTCTTAGTATGGTTATTCTAGTTTCTTGTAATATAGCAGGTTATTTGTTCTTTGACTAGAAATTTTAGCAGCTCATTTAACTAAAAAAAGCTATGGCATAAACCATATTATTTATATCATTACTCAAAACTACCCATAGGGCTTGAAATAAATATGTGCTAAGTGGTCAACAGTGATGAACTATTTCTGGAAATTTCTCAATGCAGAGGTACATAATAAAGGTTTTAGAATTCTTCCTTATTGCAAACTCAGTAGGGCTAACTAAAGTTTGAAACAATACTGGGTCAATGCACCATACTTTTCCTTTTAACACCTCAGATGTCTAACTGACTGTACCCATAGATAATTTAAAATGTTTGTAAAATAACAATGATCCTAATGAAAAAAATTGATTTTTGACTGGAAAAATTGAAATGCTTGATCTTTCATTGTTATTCACAAAATGGGTAGTGAAGTAAACACCAGCACAATTCCCCATACTCTTGCACAGAAACTAAATTTGTGAATGAAGAGTCAATTTCTTTGTTTTTCAGTTTTCAGTCATTGTGAAGATAGAGTGAATGATAGAAGTTACTGCCTCAAAACAACTACTGAATCCAGATATGGTTACTCACTTCAAAATATGTGCAGATAAGATGAACTACAAAGTAGCAATCACTTGAGCCGGAAGTGAACCAACAGCAAATTTTAAAAAACCTTAATTTTTCGTGAATTTTCTGAGTTAAAGTTATTTTATATTATAATATTTCTTATGTCAAAGACCCTCTAAATGTTTCAACAATGGGAAAATAAAAGAAGAATAGAGAAATAAATGGAAACATAAATCTGCATTCAGTTTGACTTTAAAGGCACCTTGAATGTAGTAAAGATTTTAACTTCCAGGTTGTCTATCCCTATATGGTGTATTCATGGTCTCTTAACTCCTAATCCATGGGTGGGTTATAAAATCAGAGAAATAAGATGGTGGAGACTCGAAAAACAAATGTTTCTTGTGAAACAGGTTGAAATGAGATTAAGGCAATAGTAATAATTCTTCTGAAAAGACTCTCCCCCTCCCACAATATACTTGGAAATATAATACTGTGCTTGAAATCAAGTACCCTATCAATTCTTTTCATTTCTTCTTCGTAACAATGATACAATGCTTTTAAAGAAAAGACATACTCTCTCACAGTGATGAAGAGTCCAGTAGGTAAGACTATGCATCTATGCATATGCTAACAACAAATGAGCCAGAGAGAATACTTGCTGTGATCTTCATTGTCAATAAGAATTAATGCAGTAGATGCAAGATGAACTTTCTAAGTTGAGACTTTTTTTAAAGTATGTGTTATGATTTATTACCAAAGATGTTTAATTGATCAACTTTGATTTATTTAAAAGCAGGAAAACATAAGTCTGTGAAATTGTATGTGAAGATTTGGTCAGTCTTCTGAGCTGTAAATCACATTTGTGGGAAAGAAAACTGATTTGAAATTTCAAAAGATTTGTATGCTGTTAGAAATTCATAATGTTTTAAACTTAAATTAGTTTCAAATTTTGACTTGTATGAGTCCTCTGATTCTCTGAAAATTAAAACAAAATAGTGAAACACCCTATTAGCACTCTCATTTTTAGAGTGTGGTTTTCTCTTGAAACAGATGGTTCACTTTCAAGTACAGATGATTTTACCACTTCCCATCATCTAAACCAAATCTAACCATTCTAATTACTCTGTTTAAGGTTACTTAGTTTTCTATTACTGATATAATATGTTCTAAAAACTTAGCAAATTAAAATAACATAAATATCTTGTCTTATGACTCTCTACTTCAGAAATCAAAATGGCTCTGGATGGTCAAGAAGTCAGCAGGAAAGAGCTCCCTCTGGAGGCCCTGGAAAATATTCAACTTCCCTGCTTTTCTCAGCTTCTAGAAGCTGCCCACCTCTTTGGCTCATGGCCTCCCTTCTATCTTTTTTTTTTTTT
>PVKS010022256.1:0-33980 GCA_004027875.1 Aplodontia rufa | reverse complement strand
AACTAATTATCAGTATAATTTTTGTCATTTTACCGAATTTATCAGCCTCAGTTTTGTCCTCTGTAAACTAAAGGGTTTGGAATAGGTGTTCTCTTTCATCTCTTTGATTCTAATAAAAAGAATTATACCATCTTATATAATAATTTCCTTTTAAATTATCATAACGTTAAAGTCCACACTCTCTGAAATCAATCTGCTCTATTTTGTCTGTGAGCATTTTTACTACTAGAAAATTTTCCTGATTTCTATCTTAAGTTCCTTATTCTGTAGGCCTTTTTAAAAAGTCCTCTTAATATTTTCTTTATCTTTCTTACCTAAATAAGACTGGCTAAGTCTTAATAAAAACTAAGAAAGAACTTCGAAAGTAAAAGCACTTTCTTCTCACTTCTAAATCATTACTGCACATGCAAATGAGACAAGACACAATACCAACATCCAAAGACAGCCCATTAGATATTCTGTCCCTCAAGGAAGAGGAGCCAAATGATCGTAGCTACAACTTCTGGTATTCCCTGTCCTTCTATTCCAGATTTCAATACCCTGTTAAACTTCACCCAGAAAGAAGGTGACATGGTCAAAGTTACTGCATTAAGAGAATAAAAGAAAAGTCATTTATCAAAAAAAAATTGGTACCATGAATTGTACCCACAGGCACTTAATTACTGAGGCACATTCCCTCCCAACCCTTTTTACTTTTTATTTTGAAACAGAGTCTTACTAAATTGCTGAGGGCCTCACTAAATTGCTGAGGCTGGCTTTGAACTTATATTCCTCCTGCCTCAGTCTCCCTAGTCATTAGGATTATAGGCATTTACCTGGCTACTAAAAACAGTATTTTTAAAAGTATAACACATATAATTGGGTACAGTACTTAATGCACAGTAATGACAATAAATGACTATGACATGGGATCAATGACTATGAATTTGCCCTACTGTATTTTTATTGTTATGATATGGTTTTCTACTTATTTTTTTTTTAAAGAGAAAGAGGGAGAAGGAGACAGAGAGGGAAAGAGAGAGGGGGAGACAGAAAGGGAGAGAGAGAATCAATTGTATTAACTTTTTCATCTGGTTTTGTTTTTCTGACAGTTTGTGTATGTGGTGCTGGGGTTTGAAACCAGATCCTTACACATACTAGGCAGGCACTGTAATCACTAAGCCACCACTCCAGCCCTGAGTGTTCTACTTATTGGAACAAGAGTTACTGTGAAGCTGAGTGAGGTCGCACACACCGGGTGCCAAGGGGGCAGAGGCAAGAGGATCTCAAATTCAATGCCAACCTTGATAACTTAGCAAGACCCTGTCTCAACATAAAATTAAAAAGGGTTGGGGATATAGCTTAGTGGTAGAGTACTCTACTCCTGGGTTCAATCCCCAAAGCTGGAAAATGGGGGGTGGGGTTACTTTGAAACTGTATCCCAAGTTACAGCAGCCCCATGCATCTCTTATTTACTGTGTTTCTCGATTGCATAATTTTCTCTTATGAATGTTTTAATCTCATGTCGTTTTATTCATTGTGGTCTAGAGTAATAAACTATACCACATAGCTCTACCATCTACGTTTGTCTAAGTCTATGATGTTTGCACAATGACAAAATTGCTCTACAACACATTTCTCAGTCTGAAAAATACATATATATACCTGTACATATATCCTTAAAACACGATGTCTTAACCGTGCAAAATGTTCCACACCTTGCTTTTTTTGTTTTACTTTATCTTGGAATAGCTTGGATACCTTTCCAAGGCAGCATTTATAATGACATATATTATTCTCCTGGGTCCTGTATATTATTTAGAGTATTTTTGACTTGAGAAATTGAAAACTTGACTTAGAAGTGACTTAAGGAGCTTTATTATTTTGTGCAACAAGAAGTCTAGAGTCAGTTTGACTCAACAGTTCAGCAATACCATGAAGATCCAAGTATTTTGCAGGTTAATTCAACCCTCAGTAATGTCATGAATATACTCTCAGATTCCTTCCTCTGCTTTGCTATTCTCAGATAAAGGTGAGAAACTTCATGTTCTAAGTGTGACTGCAGCAGCTATAGGCATTATTCATCACACAGCAGCCTCCACAGGCAGCTAAAGGACTGTTTTTCCTCATGTGCTTCTGGTTTGATTCAAGGAAAACTTGCAGGTCTATTTGTCAGGATTTAAACACACACGTATGTTAAACCAATCTTTGGCAAAGGAAAGGAGACCACCCTAAATATCATATGCAATAGGTTGGCAAACCAGGGTTTATGGGCAAAATCTGACCCATTGTCTGCTTTTGCATGGTCTATGAGCTACGGTTTTTACATCCTTATGTGGTTGAAAAAATCCTGAGTATGATCAACCCTCCTTAACTACAGGTCCTGGATCTGTGGATTCAACCAATCTCAGACTGAAAAGATTTGAAAAAGAAAAATAGTGTCTGTATTGAACATGTGCAGACTTTCTTCTTGTAATTATTCCCTAAATAACACAGTATAACAACTATTTACATAGCATTTATATTGTTTTCAGTATTACAATTAATCCAGAGATGATTTAAAGTATACGGGAGGATGGATGCAGGTTATTTGCAAATGCTACACCATTTATAAGGGACCTGAGCATCCATGGATTTTGGAATCCATGGGAGTCCTGGTACCAAGGTACCATTGTAATGTTTTGTGAAAGGAAAACTTTATAAAATTCCAAGTTTGGTATCCATAGATAAAAGTTATGTATTTGGGGGGAGGAGTACCAGGGATTAAAGCCAGAGGTGCTTAAACACTCAGCCACATCTCCAGCCCATTTTTATTTTTTATTTTGAGATGGTCTCACTAAATGGCTTAGGGTTTTGCAAAGTTGCTGAGGCTGGCTTTGAACTTGGGATCCACCTGCCTCAGCCTCCTGAGTCACTAGGACTACAGGCGTGCTCCTTGGCACCTGACAAAATTTACATATTCTTTAAAAGATGTTTTCACCTTACAACAGCATACTTGAATTAGAAAAACCGTGAGACTGGGCTGGAGCGGTGGCTCTGTGGTTAAGGTGCTTGCCCCGCATGCGCGAGTACAAGGATTCAAACCCCAGCACTCACATGCACAACTGAGTGTCAGAGCAGTGAAAGCCATGTGAAAAAAAAAACTGAATAAAAATTGATTCTCTCTCTCTCTCTTTCACTGTTGTCTCTTAAGAAAAAAGAAAAGAAAACCACAAGGCTCAGAAAGCCAAAAATATTTAGTATATATTTGGTCCTTTACAGAAGTGTGCCCATCTCTGGCTTACATTATCACCTGAAGACAGAGAGCCTTTCCTCTCAACACAAGACTATGCCGTCTGTAAGCACAAACAAAATTGGGGATCTTATTGGAAAGAATGGGGAGGATAAGAAGAAATGGATTTGGACAGGTGAGCAACAATGTCACACATTCTCTTCAGGGTCTTTAATCAGCTGATAACAGATTCATCTTTAAATGTTCTTAGGTAACAGTACCTCATTTCTCAACATTGGAAGGTGAGACAGTTTCACATTGCTTCAGGTTAGGGAGAAGGTTTGGTATAAGGATTGAAGTAATTGTTTCTTTGTTGTTTGCAAAAGGAGATACCAACTGACATGGCATGCAAAACCTTCACCTGTCTCCTACTTACCTCTCTCGCATCCCCTGCCATCTTAGCCACATGACTATTGATCCTTCCATTGTGAAGCACTTGAAATTCTCTGGTTTTACCAAGAAATTTCCTACTTCTTTGCTTTTGTCCATGCTGTTGTATCCACCTGTAATGCTCTTCCTTCTTGTCCATCTTAAGTGCAACTTTAAGACCTAACTCAATCATTAGTTCCTCTGAAAAACTTCAGAGAACCACACTTGGGGCTCTGTCTTAACTTTATTGTCTTTGCTTTTCCCTAAAAAGAAGAACCTGAGACAAGGGCTTCTGCGCATTCATTTATTTGAGATGGGAGTCCAGGGAAAAGAATTGGAGATAGGAAACCAGGAGTAAAACACGTCAAGAAGAAAATCAAAACACAGAACACTGTTATCTGTTTACCTTTATAGGCAATGGGGACTTGGTTCTGCTGGAGTGCACCTGAGAGGCCAAAATTCAAAACTGTGTCCTGAGACAAGAAGGGATAACATCATCACCTACTGGTATATGGTTGCCCCCGGGAGTATTCAGTCCCTCATACATTTATGTTTGCACAGCAGAGAAGCCCCAAAATAGGAAGCAAGATATGCCCAGTGCAGCTATCAGGTGTCATTTTGACTTAGTTGGAAGCTACAGATATAAAATGGGCATGAGATATCTGATTTATTCCACAGTGTATATTACCCAGATCTTCTATAGTTGCCATTATATACAGTCTATCACAAGGCTTTCAAGGTGGTATCTTTCCCCAGTGTCTACAAAAGAATCAGTACAAGAGTGTTAGAGGAGCAAATACAGTCTTTGATGTTGTAATTAGACTCAAGGCCAAAACTGATATTGATCCCCTCTGTCTTTCATCACCACCTGATCTAGGTTGTTTGCCTGGTGGGTTGTCCACTTCTTTGTTTTGGAGGGAATAGAGCATTAAGTTGCTTTAGCCTTATTGGTAATGGTTGTTACATTTGCCCATTTATTGTTTTCCTTGATAGTGATTGCACTGAAAAGTCCAACATATGATGTCATTAGTACCACATGATAATCTACAGAATGTCAAGTTGACAAAGTCCTATGAACTATTTATATCATGACAGAGAGCAGAAAAGTTAACATAGTCCTATGGCAAGAGAATGAGTGTGCACTGCTCTCCCTCCCACAAAAGTCAACTGCTTTTGCTCCTCTTTATTAGTGGGGATTAGAGAAGAACCTATTCACTTGATTAATAATCACACAAACCAAGCACTAAAAGAAATGTTGTTATTTTATAGTAAATATACCTTATCTGCTACATAACAGCTAAGATTGTTTATGTTAAGTTTACAATAGTCTTGATGGTCCTGTTTCAATGGTGGCCAAATTGTTTAAATAAATGACTTGAACAATATATGATGGGAACCAACAAATTTATATCCTATGAATCTTCGATGGTGACACTAGTCTTAGTATTTCCTCTTAGTGTGTTATATTCCTTATGATTTATTCTCTTAGTCAGTGTGGATGTGTAGTTTCCAGGGTTTCCACTGGTCCTTCCTATGATAATTCTTACTACACAATTCAGGGATCCTAGGTGAGAGTTCTGCCAGTTATTACATATACATATTTCAATTGTTGACTTGGCATCTAGAAATATAAGCAGAGGGTGCATCTGTAACTGTTTTGGATCACCATGAGACAAATCCAGGCCATCCGGTATCCATGAACTCCCACTGGAGTTGGAGGCTGTGATAATGCTTCTGACCTTCTGGTATTAGTGTCAGCTCAGACCCTAAATTCAACAGGCCTTGAAATGTCTGACTGTTCCTTTTTCCTCAACATCATACAGTTTCTCTACAAATAGGATTATATCCTTTGGGGAAGTATTGAGGGAATGTGTAGTAAATACACTTGTGCTAGTATCACAGGATCTATATTAAATTTCCCCTTCAGATGATAAGCTCTATGTCTGAGAACCCGTTTAGGTCTATAAACTGGGTGAGGGGTTATAATTTTCTATTGAAACAGCTGGCATCAGCCTTCTGCTCATCAGCAGTTCATTTTTCTAATTATACATATAGGTCAAGTAACATCCTAATGGGGGCTCATTTAACTTGCCCCAAGGAACACTATGATCTATTGATCGTTATCACAGAGCCCTGTGGGTAAAGGCATTCTGATTGCCACTCTGGCCTTACAGCCCATTATCCTAATAATGTATACTTTCCTTCTGTCCATCAAATGCTACCATCTGGCCTCTGCTATTTTGGATTTTTATCAATTCAATTGTATTAAGAACAGTATCATAGCAGCACCTCCTACTGTCAACTACAGTGGATAGACACTACTGAGCTTATCAAAGATGCCAATGGCACCTTCATCAGTATATTTCTGCCTTAGAGATGAGTGTGTGTTCCGGACAAGAAACACAGACAGTAGATTCTCAGGCTTCTTATTATAATTTCTCCAACATTCTAACCTCCCTTAGCCTCTGACACTGTCCTTATGTCAAAGTAGTTCTAGAATCTTTCTAGTCTGCTATAGGTCTTCATCCCTTCTGAGTTCCAGGGAACATTCTCAGCAGGGTATTTGGCTCCTTGCCATATCAAGAAACCACAAGTATTTTCTGATGTCATTTCTTTTTTTTTTTTAAAGAATCAATCTTTTTTTTTTTTTTTAAGAGAGAAGGACAGTGAGAGAGACAGACAGAATCAATTTTTATTGAGTTTTTCACATGGCTTTCATTGCTCTGACACTTAGTTGTGTACGTGGGTTGCTGGGGTTTGAACCCGTGTACTTGCATGTGCCAGGCAAGTGCCATAACCACTGAGCCACTGCTCCAGCCCCATGTCATTTTTTTGTCTACCTTTATATTCTGCCTTTTCTGGCCTGACACTTAAGATCCACTGAACTGTCTGTTTCTTCAGGTGCATATTAACCAGTTCTGGTTTTACCATTCTTTGTTTTTATATGTGCTGTTACCTCACCTAAGGTTTAAAGGCAAGGGGAGGCTATTCTCAAGCAAAGCAGAGGGAGCTATGCTTGCCAACAGAATTCAAAAGAGTGTTGAAGTGGAAATTTCTTAGTCTTGTCCACCTAAGTGTTACTGTAACAGGTCTCAGGATTCCATTTTATCTCCCACAGAAGACTTGTCAGGGCACTGCATTCAGTCTCCTTTGTAGCTCTGTTTCCTCACAGTTCAACCCTGAATCTTGATTACCAGCACAGCTTGCTGTATGTATACAGCAGACTATACCTCTTTAAATACTGCTTTGGAGACTGTTCTAGTCAGCTTTTTGCTGATGTGGTCAAAAGACCTGAGATGAACACCATAGAGAAGGAAAAGTTTATTTTGACTCCCAGTTATAGAGGTTCAGTCTGTGAGTTGGCCAACTCCATAGCTCTTGTCCCAAGCTGAGGCAGAATATCATGGTGGAAGGGCATGGAGGAGGAATGCAACTCAGGACATTAAATCAGGAAGCAGAGAGTGAGTTTGGCTCATTAAGGACCAAATATAAACCCCAAAGGCACATCCCCAGTGACCCACACCCTATGCTTATGGCTACCAATCAGTTAATTTATATCAGTAGATTAGTCCACTGGGTATGTTATACCTCTCATAATCTAATCATTTAACCTCTGAAAATTCTGGCATTGTCTCATACATGAGCTTCTGGAGGACACCTCATGTCTAAATCATAACAGAGACTTTGTTTTTCATACGCTACCTCGAATTTTAAGTTGACTATTTGAGCCTTTTTTTTTTCAAGTCTGATGCACCCTTAACCAAAGTGAGCCAGTCCACACAGCACTTATAATTACCATTGTACTCAAACAAGTCATCCTTATCCCATAAGCAAATGCTTAACATTACACATTTACTCAATAATTTACCAGTGGAAGTGCTAGTGTTGTTCATTCTGATGAGGGGTTATCACAAGAAACACTTCCCGCCATCAGTGCACAGGTCTGGCTTATGAGAGATTTCATTCTAGAAGACTTCCTGTGGGGGTCTGCTTTCTAGTCCACTCCTGATACCAAATGTCTTACACTCCCTCAATAGGCAGAGTCCAAGACAATGGCTTGCCTGCAATTGGTTTACATTGGAAAATGATTCCAGGGTACAGGAATAAGGATATTAGAGAAAATAATAAATAGAAGGAAAGAAAGCCAATCCAAAGTATGTGTTACTGAGCTGGTTGCCACTTTGGGAGCTTGGTCCTGATGGAAGACCTTGAAGAGCTATGGAAACTCTGCTTCAGAATTGCTAGAATTGAGTGGCACAGAAAAGGAGACAATTGATTCACTGTTTCCACCTGTCAGAGGTGAAAGATTGCACAGTGTTAATTTAACTCCCTCATTCTTACCACTTTGTGTATGTGCTACAATAACTCCATGAACTTTACCAGGCACTCCGGGTAGTAGTTGCAAAGAAACCTTACTGAAAAAACCAAGAGATACTCCATGAGCTTGAGGCAAGGCAAGGTCAGAACACATTTGGCTGCAGCAACAAAGGCCAGAGCAAAAGTTAGCTACCTGAGTGGGGAAGGAGTAAAAGACATCAGACACACATGTATGTCTGTATTAACACATGTATTAATCAGACTGCATCACAGTTACTGCTTTGTGTGCCTATCACCTATCCTAAATACTAGGCACTTTAAAAATAGGAACACGGGGACTCGAGTGGTGGCTCAGCTGTTCCAGCGCTTGCCTGGCATGCATGAGGATGCAGGTTTGAACCCCAGCAACACATACACAGCAAAGCGTCTGAGTAATGAAGTTCACATGAAAAAACTACATAAAATTGACTCTCTCTCTCTCTCTCTCTCTCGCTGTCCTCTCTCATTAAAAAAAAAAATAGGAACATGGGATAAATTGACTTCATGCTCCTACTGAATTGATGCACTGGGAAGAAGACATTCCTGCCAAAAGCTATCCTGAATCTAGTTGTGAGGAAACATCTGACAAACCCAAATTAAGGGATATTCTATAAAATGTGTAGCCTGTATCCTGAAAGGAAAAAAACTCATGAATGACAACAACTGAGAAATTGTTCCAGCTAAATAAAAATGAATATGATATCTGAGCCAGATTTTGTTTTGCTGAAACAGACATTATTGGGATAATTGGATAATTATTGGGATATGATCTTTAGGTTAAACAATATTGTTTGCATTGATGTTAATTTCCTGGTTTGGGTCATTTATTGTGTTTCAGAAAATGAATGTCCTTGTTTTTAGAAAATCCATGATGGAATTTTGTTTTTAAAGAGAGAGAATCAATTTTATTTATTTTTCCATCTGGCCTTTGCTTCTCTGACACTGATTATATATGTGGTGCTGGGGTTTCAGCCTGGGTCATTGCACATGCCAGGCAAGTGCTCCAACTGCTGAGCCACTGCTCCAGCCCCCAAAGGAATATTTTAAGGATAATAGAACATCATGTCTGAAACTCTCAAAGAGAAAATGATAATGAACTGTAAATATTTGAGGAAACTGAAGGAATCTGAGGATGTGAAGGATATACTGCAAATCTTTGTAAATTATTGCAATAAAGATCTGAAACTATGTCAAAATGAACATTTTTAAATTTTAAATGAAAGGAATAGATATATGTTTATATATATATGGATATATTCATGTATGGATTTATCTATCTCAAGCACTTAACATAATGCTTATTGTTATACACTAGGTTTTCAGTAAATGTTCAAGACAAAAGAACAAACCAAGAGCATGTTTCTAGAGAATCTAGTACTTTCTTTTCCTTTGATGATAATCAAGAATGCTCTGCTTAGATTTTGAACTCACTCATCTTCAGCCATTATATATTTTCCAAATGAAAACTATGCTTTGAAAATGTGCATTGAGGGCTGGAGCAGTGGCTCAGTGGTTATAGCGCTTGCCTGGAATGTGTGAGTACACGGGTTCAAACCCCAGCACCTACGTACACAACTAAGTGTCAGACCAACGAAAGCCATGTGAAAAACTCAATAAAAATTGATTTTCTCTCTCTCTCTCACTGTCCTCTCAAAAAAGAAAAGAAAAGAAAAGAAAATGTACATTGATCAATAGACAACTAGGCAGCCATTAACAAAAATATAAAGATCACTTTCTTGGGTGAGTGCAAATGGCAAGTAAAAAGGCATGAAGTTGTATAGCATCTGGAATTTATGACAATAATCATGTGTGGAAACGGAAAGAAAACAGGCCAAGAAAACAGAGTTGTTTAGGTAAAGGTAACAGAGAATTCTCTGGAAATGGGCTTACTAATAAATTTTTATTAAATAAAGAAAAGAATACAGATGAAGTGTTATTCATGTGTATATTCCCAGCACATGGGAGGTCTGGCATCCGTTCATTGCTCTGTAGTAAAACTTAATTGCTTCCGGTGGCGATCTCTTCTGACATGTAGGGAGAACCCATTGAGAAGGAAGTTCACTCTCACAGAAAAGCAGATCAGGGCTTGTGTGTAAGACAGAACTCTGAAGAGTCAGCCCTACACTCATTGATACTTGAAAATTGTTAATCTCTATACTTCCTTTTACATAAACTGGTAAAGTCTTTCTTAGCATGAACTTTCTTAGCCTGAGTCAGGCTCCTGAACTTGCAACCAAAAACCACCACCACCAAAACAAACAAAAACTATGACAGATGGTTTGTCCTACTCAGGAGCTTCTCTACGTTGAAGTATTTATCTTGGATTTTAAAAAAAAATTTTTTTTCTTTAGAAATTGAACCAAGGGGCGCTTAACCATTGAGCGACATCCGCAGCCCTTTCTCATTTGAGACCAAGTATTACTAAGTTGCTGAGGCTGGCCTCGAACTTGTAATCCTTTTGCCTCAGCCTCCTGAGTTGCTGGGTTTACAGGTGTGTGACACCAAGCCCAGCAACCTTTTCTTAATATTTGTGTGGCATTCCAGTATTCACTCTTCCCATTACTAGCAATTTGATTCTCTTTGCATTTGACTAGTGCCTTTTGTTTCTTTCGCAGCTGCTCTTGAGATCTAGGCCAATCCAGGCTTTTCAGTTTCACATGTGGCATAATCATCTTGTGTCTTACTCTTTTTCTTATATAACCTTTCATAAGCTGCTTTCTGTGATGTTGGCATTCAGCCAACCCATCCTCTATGATTTTTATAGTTTTGAGCCTCTAGGCTACAATAAACCATACTGCCACGCAGCTTTTAAAAGAGGACATGAATTTTAAAAGGATGTGAATCTCTGAGACTGTAGTTCGTGGGCATTAAGAATGACAGTGCAGATACAAGTGGACTATAGCTTTGCATTGTGGGAAAAGGTAGGCTCCATAGGGACTCACGCAAACCGTTATCTTTTCTCATATCAAAAATCCATTATGTATGATCCTGCTGCCAATCTAACTCTAAATTCAATTGTATGTTTTAAAATTTCAGGAGTTTAATGTGAAATTCAAAAACATGTATACCACTTCTTGGAAATTATCTAAACTGTAAAGAGAAAAATTCAGCCATACAGACACACACACAATATAGTTCAGAGAAAAAAATAAGTGGTTAATAAATATATAATAAAGTGTTAGTTCTCATCATGATTAAATAAATGCATATTAAAATAATAATGCTGTATCATGCTTTACTGTCAGGTTGGTGAAGGTTAAAAGCAGATCCTCTCAGACACATGCTGCTGGTAAGAACACAGCTTGGCACAAGCTATCACGTGGTATTTATCTAAATTTCAATTATACCTACTATTTGACCCAGCAATTCCATTTCTAGAAATTTACTCATACAAGCATGCAAGAACATATATTACAAAGTCATGTGTTGTAGCAATGTTTGTCATAGTAAAAATCTAAAATCATCCTAATTGTTTTTAAATAGGGAAACAGTTAAATATGTTATAGTAAAAGCATACCATGTCGTACGTATGTGGCTTGGACATATTGTTAAGGGGGAAAAGCTGGTTACAAAATTATGTGTGGGGCTGGCGTGGTGGCTCAGCATTTGGAGCACTTGTCTGGCATCCACAAGGACCCAGGTTCAAACCCCAGCACCACATATACGATTAAGTGTAACAGCAACAAAGACCAGATGAAAACATAAATGAAATTGATTCTTTCTTTCTCTTTCTCTCTCTCTCTCTCTCTCACTCTCCCCCCCAAAAAATAAAAACAACAACAACAACAAAAAGTGCATGTGTGTAGTATTTATGGGAGACATGTTTATGCTTAAACATCTGGAATGGCACATATGAAAGAGTGACTTCTGGAAAGTGGAATTTAAATGAGAAGAAAGAGGATAATGTCTTATTTCTCAACTATTGCTATTTATCAAACATACTACTTTTATAATAAAATATACTTTTATTTCAGTCACTTTTGCATTACTAAACAATCCATAAAACACCAGAATATACAATAAGACTCTACTATAAAATCAGTCAGTAATTAAAGCTTACAAACCACTCTTACAGTGGGAGATAATTTATGATGTTAATAAATTGAAGAGCAATAAAAATAAAAGTGTTTAAAAGCAAAATTTAAAGGTTGGTCATTTTTTAATCTACATGGATGCTATGAGTATTAGTGTAAATGAGCAATGTGTATTTTATATATATTCTGAGATGAAGTTTATTTTATGGAATTATATATTTTTTTAATAGAAAGAGAGAGAATCAATTTTAATTTTCTCATCTGGCCTTTGTTTCTCAGACACTTAGTTGTGTATGTGGTGCTGGGGTTTAAACCCAGATTCTTGCGCATGCCAGGCAAGTGCTCCAATTGCTGAGCCGCTGCTCCAGCTCAAGGGATTGTATTTTTAATAGCTAGTAGTGATGCTATTCTATATCTTGTCTTCAAGTTCATATTTACTTCTAAGTCCTTCCATTGCCATCTTGGTAGGCAGTAGGAGCATTTTGCAGGATCTGGAATATGGAATTTTCCCCACTTCCTGACCCTTCCCTATAGGAAGCTATTGGGTCATTTGGGGTAATGGACAAGAGGTCTTGATTCTATGGATGCTGTAGCTTCAGTGGAAAGCATGATGTGTCACAGTGGGGGCAAATGAATTTCCCCTGCTTGATAAGTAGGAAAATAAGGAGGGCATAAACTGCTAGATTTTCCTTCTGAATAGAAAGTTGAGCTAAGTGTTCCCTGCTATACCTCTAAAGGGGATTGCACACATAATATAGGAAAAGTGCAAGCAGGAAATACTGAGATACTAAGGAAAGATCAATAAACCAAACATACAAAGGCTCTGCTAAATAGGGCTGGCTTTAGCAGTTACTTTTTTTCCATGCCTGCTTTCCCACTAGACTAAAAGTACCTGGGGCACAACTGGCACTATGATTGCTACATAGTAGGTTTATCGGTTGAATTTTTCACTGCCGTGACCAAAAGACCTGATAAAATACATGGAGGAATAAAAATATTTTGGCTCATGGTTTCAGAGGTCCCATCCATGGTCAGCTGACTCCATTGCTGTGTGCTCCAGGTGAGGCAGAACATCAGGGCAGAAGGGAGTAGCGGAGGAGAGCAGCTCAGCGGGTAACAGCCAGGGAGCAGAGAAAGCTCCACTCACCCACAGTGACCTTCCTTCTCCAGTCACACCCTACTTTTCTGCAATTACCACCCAGTTAATCCATATCAGTGGAGGCAGATTAATCCACATATTAGGTTAAAGCTCTCACAATCTAATCATTTTACCTCTGAACATTCTCACATTATATGGCAAATGAGCTTTTGGGGACACCTCACACCTAAACCATAAAAGAAGGCATTCATTAAATGAATGTACTAATAACGCATGAGAGAAGAAAGGCTCTTTAGAGATTTGCTCAAGCTCCCTAAATGAGGAGGGAAATACATGATGACCCGAATAAATGGGAATTGTGGAAAAACACGCCGGAAGTACTAAAGCTCTCTCAATTATATGGTACATTTGGGAGGTCTTATTTTTATCACTGTGTGACTTAGGATAACCCAGAAAAATGCATAATTGAAGTCAAATAGCTAAGATGGGCTATGCCTTGATTTTCCCCAAATAAGGAGGATTCCTATTTCTAGTAATGTAGAAATTTGGAGAGTCCACCATTGGTAAGACTCAGAGTTTGCATAAAATAACTAGTGCCATTTATCTTCTATTATTGCACACCAGTTTTGTCTTCTACATCATTCCTTTCCTGAGCCACTGAGCCCCATGTGAACTCCAGCATCATGTAATACCCCAAGAAAAATTCTAATAGGGATAGGGATTTATTTCAGTGGTGGAGCACTTGCCTACCATGCACAGGGCCCCAGGTTCAATTCTCAGCACTGAAAAAAAAAAAAAAAGAAAGAGAGAGAGAACAGGAAACTTTCCTCTGAGCACCATCTGGCACACACAGGAAAAGAAAGCTACTCCTGGTGCTACATACTGATACACTTGTCACTATTACCATCACCATCAAAACCACGATCATTAACTAAGAGTGAAATCATCATTACCCTAAAACGTGTCTGGGATTTTGGTGAGCCAGGTTAGCCTCTTTCTTTCCCCCTTTGGATAAAGAGAAGATGGGTCGAAGGGAGACAGAATTCTCCCTTTAGTTATATCCATATCTCTCTACCTATTTCTACATTATTAGAAGTATATTAGAGAAATGTATCATATCATATTGAGAAAAGATTTTGGGGACCCAGAAAGATTCTGGGTCTTCAGAAATTCAATTTGGGACTCCACACCACCAGGGTTTTATCTCTCAATCACTTCACCTCTCATGTATTCTTACTTCTGCATGGCTTCACTTTCTCCCATAACAGATGGGCTTTTCCCACTGACACACAGAAAACCTATCTGCCAGCAGGTTTGGGCTTATGTCATCCCAGTTACTTTTTCTAGAAGAGGGTATATTTCTCAGCTAAATTTAAAAAATGTTCAGGGAATTCTCAGATCACTTGTTATTTACTCATCTCTGGACCAATGATTATGGTCAAGAGGATGGTTTACTCTGATCGGTCCAGCCTGTGTTGGTGTGTCCACCTCAGGTCCAAGATTGGGGTCCTACAATTAGCAGCTCCACAAAAATCTGTGTGAGATGCAAAAGAGAGAATTATGCACATCTCCTGAAGGAAGGGGGAGATGCTATTGGAAAAAAAAGATAGATGATAGATAATAGATAGATATAGAGATAGATACATAGAAAGATAGATAGATAGATGATTGATAGATGGATAGATATAGATAGATGATAGATAGATAGGTAGATGCCTCGACTCGCGGCTGAACTTGAATACCGGCAAGGGGTGAGGGCCTTAAGAAAATAAAAAAGACACAGACACAGACATAGAAAGAAAAAGCTGGGACCAGATGGGACACTGACCTCTGATGGACCCAGAGCTAGCATAGCACATTTATTTTATAAAATTTTATCATGAGGAAGTTAAGTAGGAGAAAGTTTCTAAAAAGCAGACAGAGCTTGAAGGTCACAATGCCAGGAGCATTTTGATAATTACAATGGTTTTTTCTTAAGGTTTTCATTCCCTAGCAACCAATGTCTGATCCCAAAGTCAAAGATTTTTTTTGTCTCCTTTGGTTCCGGCCAGAAACATTCTGCACATATACATTGGATATTCTCAAAACATGGCTTCAGTCATTATAAGCAGATCACTTTTGACTTTAAATAGAAACTGTAATTATTGATACTGTTTTAAAACAATGAGAGATTTTTATTCAGCAACTGATGTCTGGTATTGAGGCCACAGACAGTTTTTATGCTCCTGGACCATAACCCAGAATCACCCTGCACCACGACACAATATCATGATACAGTATTTTTTCCGAGGCAAGGCCTCAGGACACAGCATTCTGCAAGGTTCGACAGAAACTGTTGCCCCTACAGAGCTCTAGGGCCATCTCAGACTGAGAATATCAGACGTAAGCTGCAAATTCACATAACTAAAATTCCAGCCAAAATTACAGTTTTTGAGCCATGCACAAAAACATTTCCAGTCAGACCTGTGCCTCCATCAAGGGTAGGCACTGGCAATAATCCAGACAATGGCTATCAGATCTGGCTCTCAGCAGATAGATAGATAGATGATAGATAGATAGATAGGAAATTAGCTAATTAAGCAACTACATAGATGATAGATTGATGTGTTGTTTTATTTGTTCTCATTCTTATTTTTTCTGATCTTTTTTTTTTGCTATTCTTTCCTATTCATTTGTTCAAAATATAAAGTTGTGGTTATATACCAAAAGAACAGAAAAATCTGTTGGCATCTTAATTAGAATTTATAATGCTATGTGTATATATAATTTTATTTATTTTAATTATATATATATATAATACTATATATATCAGCATTTATATCACTTGTAGGGGCATAATATAAAAGAATCAAGAGACTGGGTGTGGGTGATGTGGGGGTAATTCTGGTTTAAGAGCATATGCATATAATATTGTACTTTATATGCATTTATGATTGTACAATAACTCAACTCCTTCATTAAAAAATTTTTTAAAAAAATATGTAATGCCCAAGAGCAATTTGGAAAGAATAGACATTTTTACAATATTAGAATTCCCATCCAAGTACATAGCACAGCTTTTCCACTTATTCAATCATTTTTCAATTTCATAAAAAGTTTTTGTAGGTCTTTTATGTAATATAGATAAGAAAATTTTTAGCATAATGGTTAGCATAAGAACAGTCTTTGATTAGGAAAATACTTTAATAAAGTAGAGGGACAAGCTCCACATGCTGGTGTTCAGTCTGTGCACTGCATGACACCAAGGAGCACCATTTACAGTGACTATCATGTAAGTCAGTCCCCTGGAGTTCTGCATGAAGCTGTTATGGGAAGAAGGTGATACTGTTCACAGGAGCCAAAGCAATGAGAATGGTAAACTAAGTTGCTCTACATAAGAACAGAAGAGAAGGGAAAAGGTATCAGAATGGTAGCAGGGCACAAAGAAAGGCTTGTGTGGTGTTGGAAGGATGAGTAGCACTCAGTACAAGGGTGATATGGCCAGTGAAAAAACTTGCTGTGATCGACAGGGCTTTTTGAGCATGAGTGTTCTACAAGCAATTTTCCGTGATTTAGAACAGGATATTCTGTCTCCTATCTTCAGTAAAATTTCTGCTAGTAAAATTTCTTTTTATTCAAGGTTAGTTTGGGATGAGAAAGGGCAACAGAAGCAGAGGCTATGACGCAGGTTGTGTTAATGCTACATCAGAGAAAAACGAATAGACAGAACCATGCAGAGAAAATTCAGGATATGGAGATGGGGTTTGAGCCAATCATATCCGGAACTCAGAACTCTAGAATGAGGGGACCCCTGTGGGCACATAAGCTAAATTCATAAGCTGCATGTGCTCTTAGGAGCACTCTCTAAGTTCCATAGTGGGGTTTTCTTGACTTTTTAAATGGCACTCTATTTTCTATAATATCTTCCCACTAGTTTTTGCAAATTACCGATTTCTTTATTATCATGTGCATGAGCACACACACAAACACACACACAACTAGGTACATACACACATATGAGATATTTATGTATGTATGTCTATAATATATATCATACCTATGCATATGAAATATGATATAAGTGTGTATTCATGAAATGAATATAAAAAGGATATCTTGGGCCTTTTCTTCTTTTAAATTTTTTATTAAGGAGTTGACTTATTCTACAATCATAAATGTATATAAACTAACAATATGATGTGCATTTGCTTCTAAATCAGAGTTACCCTCACATGTCCTCACTCCAGTCTCTTGATTCTTCTATATTTCACCTCTACAAGCGATATAAATGCTTAGATTCTCAATTTTATAGAATTAAATGATTGAATAAATATTATTTGGATTCTTGGGAGATGAAGAGTATGCTTCATTGTTGTCTTCTCCCTAGATCCCTTCCTATCCCCCTCTCCCTCTTCCCTCCCCTTCCTGCCTTCCCCCCAACACATTTCTATGGTTCCCCTATATTATGTGTTGCTACGCCTTTGCTGGGTCTAATACATGAGTCTGACAACCTTTCATTCAGCCTGGGTTTTGCTCTAGCCTCCCCAAATGAGAGAAAACATTTGACCCTTGAGTCTCCAGGTTTGGCCAACTTTACTCAGCATGATTTATTCCATTGTCATCCATTTACCTTCAAAGACTTCAATATCATTATTTCTAATAGCTGAGTAGAACTCAGCCATATATATATATATATATATATATATATATATATATATATATATATATATATAATCAGAGGTAGAGGTTTTGATCCATTCATCCAGTGAGGGGCATCTGGATTGATTCCATAATTTAGCTATTGTAAATTGAGCTGCTATGAACATAGATTTTGCTGGGTCACTGTAATGAGCTGATTCTAACTCCTCTGGGAAAATACCCAGAAGAGGATGGCCGGATCATAAGGTGGATCTATCTCTAATTTTTTGAGGAGTCTCCACACTGCTTTCTAGAGTAGCTGTACCAGTTACAGTTTCACTAACAGTGTGCTAGTGTTCCTATCTCCTTGCAACCACTCCAGCATTTGTTATTATGTATATTCTTCATCTTTGCTTATCTGAATGGAGTGAGGTGAAATCTTAATATAGTTTTGATTTACATTTCTCTGATTAATAGTGACTTAGAGCACTTTTTCATGTATTCATTGGCTTGCTCTGTTTCCTCTGTTGAGAAGCTTCTGTTTGGCTCTCTGGCCCATTTATTGATTGGATTATGTGTGGTTTTGATATTAATTTTTTTTTAATTTTGGATATTAGTTCCCTTGTCAGAGGAATCATAGGCCATTGATTCTCTCCCATTTCATAGGTTCTCTCTTGACAATTTTGACCAATTCCTTGGCTTTGCAGAAGCTTTTTAGTTAATGGCATCCCACTCATTGATTTGTGACTTTAATTCTTCCACTTTTGGAGTCTTGTTGAGAAAGTCTTTGCCTACTCCCATATGCTGGAGTGTTAGACCCTATGTTTCTTCTAGCAGTTGAATGGTAGCTGGTTTAATTCTTAGTTCCTTAATCCATTTGATTTTATTTTTGTGCAAGGTGAGAAATGAGGATATAATTTCAACTTCCTACACATGGCTGTCCAGTTTGTCCAGCACCATTTTTTTGAATAGGATATCTCTCCTCCATGTTATATTTTGACCCCCTTTATCAAAGATCAGGTGTTTAAAAATTTGTGGGTTTGTCTCAAGTCTTCTATTCTATCCTATTGTCTTCATTCCTATTTTGATACTAGAACCATGCTGTTTTTGTTACTACAGTTCTATAGTATAGTTTTAGATCTGTTACAGCAAAAACTCCTGTTTGGCTTTCTTGCTTAATAGTGTTTTGGCTATTCTGAGATTCTTGTTGTTTCAAATGAATTGGAGATTTGCTTTTTCTATATCTGTAAAGAATGACATTGGAATCTTGATGGGGATTGCATTGAATCTGTATAGCACTTTTGGCAGAATGGCCTAACCAAGAGCGTGGAACATTTTTCCATCTTCTCAGGTCTTCTTTAATTTCTTTCTTCAATGTTTGATAATTTTTATTGTAGAGGTCTTTTACTTCCGTTATTAGATTAATTCCCAAGTATTTTATTCTTATTTATTATGACTGGGACCAATTTCCTGATTTTTGTTTCTTTATCTTTTTTTTTTCTGGTACTGGGGATTGAACCCAGGGTAGCTTTAACAATGAGCCACATCCCCAACTTTCTTTTTTTTTTTTAGTTTTTATTTGAGTCAGAATCGAACTAAGTTGCTTAGGGCTTCACTGAATTGCTGAGGCTGATCTCAAACTTGTGATCCTCCTGCCTCAACCTCCCAAGTCATTGGGATTAAATCTGTAATGATTTGGCTTTTATCTGGAATAATTTCCCTTTAGACTGAAGAATTTCTTTGACCATTCCTTGTAGATTAAGTCTGCTGTAAACATATTTTCTCACCTTTTATCTACTTGAAAAGGTCTTCATTTTCTAATTCTTTTTAAAGAATCATTTTGGTATATTGTAGGATGACTTTTGTTCTTTCTATAATTTAAAGATGTTGCAGTTTGACTATGATATTTATGTGTGTGTTTTATATTTCTCTTGCTTCCAGTCAGTTGAACTTCTTGGTTCTGTGAATTGGTGTCTTTCAAAATTTCTGGAAAATTATTGAAAACTCTACCACTTTATTCTCCTTGTTAGGCTCCAATTATATATTGGAATACAGAATATTGGTATTGTTCCAAAGGACAGTGGATGGTGTAGTGCTTTATTGTAACCTCTCTTTTCTCTTTGTGTTTTAGTTCAATAATATGTAATGCTTGTTGACCCAAGTGTCTTCAGAATGAACCTTTTCTTGATCCTTTTCAATGACCCCTTGACACTACTGTGCAAGACTGCTTTAAAGGCCATGAATTGAATTTTTCTTTGATATATTTTTTAATTTCTAGCATTTTACTTATTTATTTAGTTTTTTTCTCTCTGCTGAAATTCTCCAGTTCACACATGTTGTCAAATTTCTCTACTTTCCATATAATTATAGAAATGCACATGTGTGCTTGCACACATGTCTTATGTGTATATCTAATCTGGGTAGCAGAGACCTCAGTGATTGGCTTATTTTAAAGTGGCTGACCATGATGTTGGTTTTGTTCTTCTTTGTTTTGTTATTATTGCTTTGTACTGGGAATTAAACATAGGGGTACTCTACCACTGAACTATATCCCTAGTACTTTTTAATTTTTAAATTTTCAGATAGGGTCTGTTATAGTTTAGATATGAGGTGTCCTCAAAAATTTCATCTGTGAGACAATGCAAGAAAGTTTGTGGTTGAAATGGTTGGATTATGAGAGTCTTAAATGAATCAGTGCATTAGTCAGATGATAGGGATTAACTGGGTAGTAAGTATAGAATTATAGGTAGATAGTGTGTGGCTAGAGGAGGTGGGTCCCTGGAAGTATGCCGTTAGGGTTTATATTCTATCCAAAGTGAAGGAAACTCTCTCTCTCTCTGCCTCCTGGTGCCATGTCCCCTCTTCTTCCTTCCTCCACACTCTACCACCTTGATGTTCTGCCTCACCTTGGGCCCAGAGCAGAGTCAGCCATCTATGGACTAAGACCTCAAAACCATGAGCCCCCAAATAAACTTTTTCTCCTCTATGTTGTTCTTGTCAGGTAATGGCAAAAAAGTTAACTAAAACAGAGTTTCACTAAATTGCTACGGTTGGCTTCAAACTTGTGATTCTGCCTTAGCCTCCCACACTGCTGGGATTATAGGCAAGTGCCACATGCCAGGCTAGGAAGATGACAATCCATGAGAAAGGGTAGCACTCTGCCCAAAGATATGCAGTTGGATTCCCACATGCATGGAGAGAGTGCTCAAACTCAACTATGGAGGAAAGCATTTTCTTTCTTTTTCTTTTTCTTTTGTTTTATTTAAAGAGCGATGACAGTGAGAGAGAAAGACAGAATCAATTTTATTTAGTTTTTCATGTGGCTTTCCTTGCTCCCACTCTTTGCTATGTATGTGGTGCTGGGGTTTGACCTGCATCCTTGCGCATGCCAGGCAAGTACCATTACCTCTGAGTCATCTCTCCAGCCCCATTTTATTTTCAAGTAATAAAAATAAATATCACTAGTTTTCACCATGAGATAATAGAGCAGCATTTGGTGTGGTATTTACATGGTAAAGTCTAGGTTCCTGACTCTGCCACATAGAATCCCTACATTCTTAAGCAAATCATATGTTCTTCTGAGTTTCAGCTTCTTATCTGTAAAATATGGATTATTATAAAAACACCTCCTCCACAGGTGTAAGATGTATGTCTTTTCTGTCAAACTTGAAAGATTGTGATGTATAATCTACTACCTCCATTTTAGATTCCCCCTTCCCCTTTGAAAATAGTAACTCCCTCACCTGTGTCCGCCCACCTCTTTCCAAGGACCCCTTCCGGTACCCAGCCATCTTCTTCCTGCGAACATGGAATCCCTACTACCCTCGCCAGGTGTGCGGCGACCCCCACCCCCATTATCTCCCAGTCGCCGCCTACTCACTCTTGCACCTGCCTCCACCTAATCACAGCCAATCGCGCAGACTGTGCACCTGAGCTCCTCCAATGAGGGCGAAGGGCAGTATTGCATCAGGTTAGCATTAAGAACCCCTCACTCTCTATCGAGGCGTGTATTTTTCTTTCGCCCTTCGGCCTAAGTAAAATTTCTGCCTTGCTCACCCACACCCGACCACATGTTTGCTTTCATTTATAACACAGGATTTCTGTGAGGCTTACATATGATCGCAGACAATCCTTTATACAGTACCTAGCACTGAGCGGCCGTTCAGTGTATGCCATTTTCTTCGCCTTGCACCCTGTCCTCCCCCCTCCAGACTGAAACTCAGATGAACAGGGAGCCAGGGTTGTCTTGACCCTTGACAGAACTCTAGTACCCATTCTATCACAAGCACTAATTAACATTTGGTGAATGAATAAATTAATAAAACTTTTCTATGAGTAAAGTAATCTAAATGTTATGTTCTCCAGGGATCAGTCTGTCCTTAATATTTTCATGAGCCATCCAGAAAAGTGAGTGTCTTATCAAATTCATTAGCCTTCAGAAGCCTCTAAAATGGTAATGAAATTTGTGGCTCCTGCTTCCTGGTGCCATCTCCCCCCTACTTTCCTCCACCAAAACATACCACCAGGATGTTCAGAGATGTAGAAAGGTTTCAGAGAAAAATTTCACAGGGAATCACAGGGGCAAAAAACTGGCAAATTAATTTTATTAACACATAGTAGCAGTACTTTTTGGACATTTCCTTCATCATAGGTCACAACCAAGAATCACTGTAAGTCTTGACAAAAGGCATTAGGTCAATGTACTGTTTTAGCCATTGATGAAGGCAAAAGGATATCAAAGAGGTCAACAAATGTATGTTACTTTAACTTTGGATATAGTAGGTTCACATTTATCTGAAAAGTGTGATTCTATGATAACAAATGCTAAGGAATCAAGATCATTGATCTCAACAAATAGAAGCATGTATTTTCAGCCAGGTAGAGTGGTACACACCTATAATCCCACTGACTCAGGAGACTGAGGCAGGAGGATCCCAAGTTCAAGTGCAGCCTGGGCAACTTAGAAAGACCCTATCTCAAAATTTAGAAATAAAATAAGTAAGGTTGGGGATGTAGCTCAGTGGTAGAGCACTTGCCTTGTATGTGCGAGGCCCAGCATTGAATCCCAGAACTGGAAAAAAAAATACTATGTATTTTCATTTCCTAAGAGTTTCTAAGAAGCATTTGAGGGAATGTAGCGTATGTGCTCACTGGAAAAGGAGAAGTTAGTCATCTTATAAAGTACTTTAAAATCACTTTATTTTTAGAGTGTTCCCTTTTGTCACTGACATCTTAATGTACTGTAATTTGAAATTTTTGCATGTTGAGTGAGCAGAGCACAAGCACTTTACAACAGTGAGAATAATCGCTGCTTAAATGTGCTGTAGGTCAATATACAATGCAAGAATGCATAACAGTGGTGCAGAGCATTTACTGTACCTGAATAGTAATAAAAACTCATTTGAAAAAACAAAAAGATGCAGAATGGAACATTTATTTTAGATATATTCTCCACTTCTTTATTCATTAATGAAATATTCTAAACAATAAAATCCATGATTTTAAAGGTATAGTATAAACCTCTAACTTACTTTTACAGAATCTCAGGGAAGATATAATTTCATTTGCATAAGTATAAACTCGAATTTAGAGGAAAACTAAACCCTATGGCTTCTAAATTTAAAAATCTGTGCCTGTCTTTAAAAACAACAATTTGTGCACAGTTGAATTCTTTCAAATATAATGGATAAATGCTAAAATACTATAAGGAAAACTTTGTACCTGAGACCTGATTAGAAAAATAATATTCCAAAACTTAGAGGGACAAAAAGAATGCAGTGATAGATGAAGTGCAATAACTTTCCCCTTTTTAACTCCCACATATCCTTGAAAATTTAGCTTAAGCATCATCCACTCTAGAAAGCTTTCTTGATTATTCTCTCCTTCCCCATCTGAACCTCCCACCCCCACACTAAAGTACTTGTCTCTCTTCTGTATTCCTGTGGCTACTGTGCAAACTGTATCATTACACCTGTTCTATTGCACTGCTATCATTTAGGAGTCCTCTCCACTAAATGTGGGTGCTTTCCATGCAGAAACCTGGATCCTTTGTTTCAGAGGTGAGTACAGAGCTCCAAATATGGATATCAAGGGATTAGACATTTGCATTTGCAGCACTGGTGCCTGTAATCCTAGCTCCCCTGGAGACGGAGGCAGGAGGGTTGAAAGTATGAGACTAACCTGGGCAATTTATCAAAACCCAAAAAATAAAAAGGGCTTGGAGATGTAGCTCAGTGGCAGAGCACCCTGGGTTCATTCCCCAGTACCACCAAAAAACAGGGCAAGAAGCAGGGACAGATATTTGCAACCTGTTGTGAAGTTAAGTTTATGTGTCAAATTGGAAGATGTCTTTGGATAAGATTAACATATAAGTCCATGAAAATTGAATATAGCAGAATGCCCTCCATAATGTGAATGGACCTTGTCCAATTGGTTGTAGACTTAAATAGAACAAGATGGCTGGCTTCCCAAGGCAAGAAGAAATTCTTCAGCAGTCTGCCTTTGAACTTCATCTGTACCATTGGTTTTCCTGACTTTCCCCCTATTGGCCTCTGGGCTGGATCTGCACAGTCAGCTCTCCTGGGACTAAGAGCCTGCCTGCCACATGGCAGATTTTGGACTTGCTAGCTATTGTAATCATGTTAGCCAATCCCTTATTCATAATACCTCTTTCCATATACACATGTGCAAGCACATATTATTCGTATACCTGTATCTATATATCTTATTGGTTCTATTTCTCTGAAGAACCATGACTAATATATCTGTGACTACATTAGGTGACATTTAGTTTGCAGTTTTGGTTAAGTTAAAGATACTGAGACAGGAGGGTTACCTGAGAGTATCCAGGAGGTTCAATGTAATTACAAGGATCTTTATAAGAGGCAAATGGAAGGGTCCGAGTTAGAAGAAGACAAAGCGGGGGTCCTAATGATTCCTGGTTGGGGACTACAGAATAAGCTGGAAAATGCAAGGGAATAGAGCTTTCAGAAAAAAAAATGTGGTCCTGCACGAACTCTCACTTTTCATGGACTGAGACAAACAAAATACTAGTAATTGAGCTACCCTTGATTGTCTTATTTTTGTATGTTTATTAATTCCTATGTTTGGAAAATATTAGTGTTATCAATTAGACCCTAGCCAGGGCTTCCTCAGGCAATAAGCCAGTTTTTTTTAAAGATATTTTGCATATGCAAAAGTGCATCTATTTCTTATAGATCTTATAAATTTATAATTAACTGACAACCCTATTTCTACTTTATAAGCTTTGCTATGCTACTGCTCTAAAGTGTTGCCTGCACACTAATTACATAGATATGTGAACAATTACTTAGAAAATCTTTTTAATGAGCAGCTACTTAAAAAGTAATTGCATCATAAAATGCCAATTGAAATAATTCATAAATTGCAAAACTCTGCTCTAAATGTATGAGATGCAACCAATGGTTTATTTTTAGTAAGTATGTCTTGATGTAGAAATATTTAACACAAGAATAATGATCTCATTTCCATACCTATGTGTAAGATAAAGATTGAGTTCCTTCACTTTTTTTAAGTCACAGGTTTTTTTGTTTGTTTAGAGACTTTTTAAATTTTAGAGACTATTTAAATTGCTGCATGGCTGACATTTGAAATAATTAGCTGAACATAATTATTTATCTAATTAAGGGGAACTTTTTTATAGAACATGATAATTAGAAAAAAGTCGTGGCTAGAACATTTCTGATATAGATAATTTAGAGTTTGTCTGCATAAAACCAATGTGGGTGTTCTTATCACTACTACTCATGAGCTCATGCTCAGAGCATTGTTCTAGAATGTGAGAGCTGTACTTTTCCCAACCTCATAGAGTTTCCTTAGTGTACACATGTAAAGGACAGGGCAAGTAATCTTACCAGTATTTTTGTTAAATGTATTAATTAACTTACTTCAAGATCTTAAGAATTATAAGAAAATTTGAGATCAACATTCCACTTCTTACAATTTGCTGATTTCTAATCACAAATGTACTTTATATATATATAACAGTGACTCCCACTATTATGTATAATTGTAAAGCACAAATTCAAAATAATGAGGGGCTGGAGCAGTGGGTCATCAGTTATGGCACTTGCTTGGCATGCATAAGGAAGCGAGTTCAAACCCCAGCACCACATACACAAAAAAGCTTCGGAGCAATGAAAGCCACATGAAAAACTAAATAAAAAATTTAATCTCTCTCTCTGTCTCTGTCTCTCACTGTCCCTCTGTCTTTAAAAAAATGAAATAGATAAATAAAAAGTCATCTACACACAAATGAATGTAATTTATGGTAGTAAATTTTCTGGAAGATATTAGGAACTCATTTAAATGCTTGTTTGGACATCCAAAAATTAGAGTGTAAAGTTTAAAAATAAATAAATAAAAGCCAAAATCCTTTTATTGCCCTTTCATTTTTTTCTCTGTTGAATCAGTTTTCAGCCTTAAGTCCTCCTACTCCCTGATTAGAATTTCCATTGATCAAGCCATTCTCTGGATCCTGCCAATTCTCTCCTTAGTATTTGGTCACTGTGCTCCATCTCTTGCAGCTCTCTATCCTGGCCACCATCATCTCTGGCTTTGGTTTATGGCAGTGTCTCCTAAATGACTTCTCAGTTTCTTTGCGTATACCCTCCACTCCCAACCTCTCACTGCTAATCATGCTGTAAAATTCCAACAGACCAACAATTCTTTGTAGAATGAAAAGCAAATCATGCTACTCTGCATGCTATTTCAATCCTTCAATCTCTCAGAATAAAGTTTAACCCCCAAATATTAGGATGTGAGGTTGTGAAGGATTTGGACCCTGTTTAGTTCTCAAATAGTATGGTCATTAAACAATACCAACTTGAAGGACAAAGACGCTAACTTTCATTTTTAAGCTTTATAATTCTCATTGCTAGCTCAGTGCCAGGAAGATAGTAGTTGCTCAAGGTGGATTTGTTAACCAACCTAGTTCTTCAATTTTAAAAAAATTTAAAAATGCTCACAGACTATTAAAGTTTATGTGTAGTGGTCAAAACTGAATTCCCCTTAATCCCTTTCAGACTCGTCTTTTATCTGTTTCTTAGACCTTCACTAGCATTTGCCTTCTCCTGCTGTGACACTGTTTGCTTGCTGGCTTGGCATGGCTTAGCTGGGCTGGGCTGGGCTAGGCTTTTTTTTTCCCCCCTGTACTGGGAATTGAACCCAGGGGCACTTTACCATTAAGCAACATCTTTTTATTTTTTCATTTTGAGATAGGGTCTCCCTGGGTTGCTAGGGCTGGCCTTCAATTTATGTTCCTCTTGTAGCACTAAGATTCTGGGAGTGGGCCATTGTGTCTGGCCAACACTTTCTTGAATTATATACCTCAACAATGTTAGAGTGTAGCCAAGGGTTACTTCCCAGATTACTGACTGAGGGAATCCTCTCCACAGCAGCTGAAAACTCCCTGTAAGTGGCATGAATAGAGTGTATCTAAAAATAACATAAAAATAAGTATATTTTAATCATTAAAACTCAATTTTGCTATTCTGAGATAAATAAATTACATTTTGGGGGCTAGGGATAGGATTCACTGATAGAGCACTTGCCTAGCACCTGCCAGACCCTGGATTTGACCCCCAAATCACCACATCACAAAGAAAAAAAAAAGGAAAGAAGGGAAAAGAAATATATTTTAAATATACTTGCAACCCCCCTGAAAGTTATTTTAACATTTAACCTCTGTGAAAATAAACAAATGTATACCAAGTCCAGGGAAGTTTTCAAATTTTAAAGTAAACTCTCCTAGCAATTTTGGCTTCAGCTCTGAGCTGCTTAATTATACATTCAGATGTTCCCTGAACCTCTCATCGCTAACCATTCTCCCTTTTCTGCCTCTATAAGTGGTCCAATAAAAATACCTATTGTGAATTTGATAGCACTCAATTCATCATGAAAATAATCTTATTACTTAACATTGGGATTTGTGTGAAAGATGACATTTATCGTAGTTTAAATGATAAGACAAGCCTGTTAAACCATGAATGAGTCTACAGAGATTATAGATTTAGCATCTTTTACTATATTACCACTAGATGATTATTACATTCTAAATAATTCATATATTTATCCACACTTCCATTCATCCAGTCATTGTTTGCTAAAAATTTCCTCATGAACCATTTCATAATTATATCTCGAGAATCTACATATGCCAAGTTCTGCTCAAGGCAATGGCAATACAGGGCCTGGTATGGAGTAGATAAGATATCCATTTTGATAGGGTTTATATTGACTGGGAACAAAGTATAACATAATATAACTTCAGAAATTGCTAACTCTGATAAAACAATGTATAGTAATGGGATACAATGATGGGGTAGAGAGGCTACCTTAGAGTGACTTTAACAATGAGAAGGAGCCATAGCAGAGCTGGAGGAATAAGGCAGAGAAGTTCAGACAAGGCAGAGAAGTAGGAGAAACCTGATATGAAAACAAATATGCATAGTCTAGAAAAAGGTAAAAGGCCACTGTCACATATGATTTAGTGACTTTGTGCCCAAGGCAAGATATAATAATGGCTTGAGACAAGGTTTCACCAATGAAGATGTTGAGTGCTTGAATTTGGTAAATATTTTTGAGGTCTTGACATAGTACATAGGGTTATATGAAAAGAGAGTCCCTTAAGTTTTTTACTTAAATAACTAGGCAGATGGTAGTACTACCATTTACTAAAATGGAGAATATAAAGGGAAGTTCTCTTTGGAATCTATTTGTTCAGTTTGGAATTTGAAAAGTATATAACATTCAAAAGGAGAAGTCAAGTAGGAAGCAGAGTGTTTTGGATGTGGAACTGAATGCAGGACAGGAAAGGAGCTGTCGTCAAACATTTCTCTGCTGCAGTCTATTTTGTTCTGCATTAACTTAGAGCTGATGAGAACGAACCATGGCCACCTGCATCAATATGATGTCGTCATATAAGAACAGAGACCACCTGTGTCAACATGACTTAGTTATTTGTTCCTGGAAAATTTGCCCAGAGAAGATAAGACCATAAGCCAATAAATAACTTCACTGTTTGCTGTAGGAAATCCCTCTAAATCAGATTATCTGAGACAACAGCCTACTTACCTGTATAAAGCTTCTTTATCAAACCACAGTTTACTTATGGGGACTTACTTTAAGACTCTTACCTCAGTATGCCAATCAACCCTAAACTATAATTCAAAAATTTGCCCAATCCCAAACTCTTCCCCATCTTGAAATACCTGCCTTAAATGCCATGCACAGAAGCTCCCAAAACCTATACAAAAATTATTTGGCTCCTCCTTCTTGATTCTGTCAAGGTTCTATTCATCCAGGTGGCAGTGACTTCTAAAATTGAATTTTGCTTTAAGTTTGCTTGGTCAGCCAGGTGCAGTGGCACATGCCTGTAATCCCAGCAGCTCAGGAGGCTGAGGCAGGAGGATTGCAAATTCAAAGCTAGCCTCAGCAACTTCCTGTGGCCCTAAGCAACTTGGTGAGCCCTGTCTCAAAATAAAATATAAAAAGGGCTAGGGATGTGGCTCAGGAGTAAAGCGCCCCTGGATTCCATTACAGGTACCCTCCCCAAAAAAGAAGTTTGCCTGGTTACACTGGTTACATTTTGGGGAGATAAATATTCCTTACTATATTTTTCTTACATGCTCTTAAATAGGCATTTGTCCTGTAAATAACTATTTACTCTTCTGCTGTGAAACTCATAATTAGCAGAATGAGATTTCTCACGTTATAGGACCTTTAGATATCTATTCTAATCAGTTTATTTTACAAATGGAAAAACTGAAGCCAGAGCAATTGTGACTTGTCTAGTGTCATGATTAGTAGCTACTAGATCATAAGACTTACAACTCCTAGTTTGGCACTGTCTATGAAAGAATATACAAGCACATGTTGAGCAAAATGAAGTAAATTATTTTTATTCTGTTAATTATAAGCTTCTTAGTAGGAGAGAGATAGAGAGTGCAATCTGACTCTTTTTGTTTGTGGTTGTGATGATCTTGTACCACTTGCCAGGCTGGCTTAAGTACTAAGCATATGTGATCATAAAGATATTACTGAATTTTAATTTATGTTTACCAAAAATTCAGTCACTGAACTTTTAATAATCAGCAGATAGAAAAAGAAACACCAGCTGCCAAACTGTACAATTTCTGATGCAGCTATAGTTTTTCTAAATACACAGGAAAGGAACAAAAACAAATCGACAACAACAACAACAACAACAACAAAAAATCCCCACCAACTCACCAACTTCTGTATTGCTTCTCAAGGGATAAGATGTGCCATGTGAAATATTCAAGAAGTTACAGTCTCCGAATATTCCAGATACAGGGCCTCTTCAAGGAAGCTGAGCAATGCCATGTCTACATTTGTTAGGGATACATCTTTCGATTTTAACTCAGAATCAGTAAATCTTGGGGAATAATCTCAAACATTTTTTGCAAAAACACTGTAACAAGGTAGTGGACATCTACGATTGTCTCATTTTATTTTAGGAATCAGCTCTTCTGACATTACTCATATTATAATTGTGGGAGCTGCCTCTTAAACATGCTATCACTCGGCATCTAGCCATAGTTGCCTGGGCCAAAGGTGGACACTTTGCTCATGTTGGACTTATGGGCTAATACACTGAGGACAAAGAGTCAGTGGTACAAATTGTAGGAGTCACTGTTAGACATGGTCTGCCACTTACAGTTCAACGCTGGAGATTAATGCCAAACACACACACACACACACACACACACACACACAAACACACACACAAAGCAGGAAAAAGGAAAGGTAAAGGAAGTGCTATTAAATACCTGTCCTAACCCCTTTTCCCTGGAACCAAGGCAATAAATTATCACTTGTCCATTCTTTGTTAAAATAGATGGGCTGGTTGAAGGATGCGATGTCAGGTTCCTCTTCCTTGAACTCCACCAAAGCAGGGTACAGGGTACAAGCCACAGAGGTAGGACTCTTTTTAGGACATCAGCAGGAAAAAAAAATAAATAAAGAAGGTAGCACATCAACCTCAAGATCCCCATTTCCTCCAATGATCAGGACTCCATCCTTATCATTGTCCTCACCTTATTCATTGAAAGCAGGGGTCAACTCCTGATCATCTGATACCCTCCCGACCCCAACCATCACCAGGAGCAAAGATGTATTTATTTCCAAGACCCACTCATCAGAACCTGCTTCCTCTTGCTTTGGAAACAGTGTTAGGCAGCACCAAGAACCAAAGCATTCTTATGCTTCAGAATAACACAAGGCTTAATTTTGACTAAAAAGGCAAAAAGACCTGTAATTTATAAATAAATTTGATATTTATTCTTCTTTCGTTCTCCCCATAAAACTACAATAAAACTTTAAGCATTCTTCCTATGCTGAAGGAGTAGTCCTCCTCATAACAATGATCAAATAATTATCTTTCTATTAATATTCTGTACAATTTTAACATAATAATATAGCGATTTGATGAAAGTACAGATGGTCCCAGTCTTACAATGATTTGACTACAAATTTTTCAATTTTGTGATGTGCACAAAAAATTCTGTGATGCACATTCAGTAGAAATCATACTTCAGTTTCTAAATTTTAATTTTTTTCCAGGCTAATAATATGTAGTACTGTCTCAATGCTGAGCAGCAGCAGCAAACTACCAATCAAAATCATGAGAAGAAACAACTGATACTGTACAGTATACCTTTCATTAAGCTAGAATGTGCCCTAGGTTAGGCATATTGAATTCATTTTTGGCTTATAATATTTTCAACTTATGATGGATTTCTTGAAGCAGAATCCTATCCATGGTCGAGGGGCATGCTATACAAGCATAGGGGTGGGACTCTAGGCTGGATTAAGCTTTCTGGAAGACAAGAGCTGACTCTTCAAGAACGAGGAGGAATTATCTAGGAAAAAAATGGCAAAGTACATTATACGTAGAAAATTCAGAAAGCTTGAAGTAGGCACGAAAGGTCATGGAGCGTGCCTTAGAGGAAAATGTGCAAGACAGAAACTATCATGAGAGATAAGGGTAGAGAGAAAAGGAAGGGTTTCAACCCCGAAGAACCTCTTAAGCTATCCTAGAGATTTAGATGTTTATTCTATAAAGATTGTTGACTGCTGTGGATTAGGTTCCCTGGAAACAGACTGAGGCAGAGAACTGCAAGTTGGTCTTGCAGTTGGTTGGTCTTGTGGGATTCATCTGTAGGGAAGGAAGGACTGGGCAAAGGGAGAGGCTGAACGGCAATGCAGTTGCCCCTTAAAACTCCACTGATGCCAACGTGGGCTGTGGAGCTGATAACCCTTCAGAGTTGACCTACATTGAGGCAACGGGGCAGGGGCTGTGTCTTTGCGTTAGTCATTTACCATTGGCTTCTACCTGGGAGAAGTTGGAGTTTAGGCAAGCTAAGGGCTTCCCAGGTGTGAGATAACAGTTGTTGGCAGAGAGCTGCTGATATTCTCAACAATGGGGAATGAGTGCATATGCTTGGTGTAGGGGGTCTTGAAGGGAGACCACAGAACATGCCACATGTAAATATTGGGGGACAGTGGTGCACACTTATAATTCCAGCAATTTGGGAGGCTGAGGCAGGAGGATGGCAAGTTCAAGATCAGTCTGGTCAATTTATCAAGACCCCATGTCAAAATAAATAAAATAATAAATGAGTAAATACATAAATAGGGATGGGGATGTGGCTCAACGGTAGAGTGTTCCTGTGTTCAATCCTCAGTACCACACACACACATACATACACGCACACACATACACAAAAGGAATTTCAGATGCATCATAAGAGACACAAGTAGAGATTTATTCAGGAAAGCAAGCAATAGAGTAGGGTATGCACTCAAAGGGAGAGAGAGTGTATGTGTTTGAGAATGAAAGGCACTCTTGGGGTCCCAGGCAACTGCGTTGAAAGGAAGCTTTTTTTTACATGAGAGGTATGGGAGGTGATATGAACTGAATGAGCTCAATTCTTTTGATCATGGAGCACAGGGTAGATAATAGTGGTCTGATTCTTCTCAGAATCTCCAGGTTGACATTATCTAGTTAATAGCGCTTGGACTGTACCTGTAGCATGGGTTTTTAATAATATCTTTTTCTATGCTTCTTTTAATAAGGCTAAAAATACATTCTGGAAGCTAACAAAGTAGATAGTCACTAATTAATTAGACATACAGTACTCTAAAATTTATTGGGCCTTTTAGGAATTTAGGCCTGTAGAAAAACAGGCCCAGGTAGTAAAGGTGAGGATGGTCATGGAGTTCTTAAGTTTAAAGTTACAGCCCCTCTTTCTTTCCCTTTGTGTTTGTTCTACCTGTTCTTAGTTCTTCAGTCCTACCTCAATGGGATAGCATGCTCTAACATGTGCTCCTACCATTGCCAGCCACTATTCACCATGAAGCATTCACCACAACTGAATCAATGCAGGTACCATGTCCTTGAACCTCCAAAACTGAGCTCAATAAACTTTTTCTCTATGAAGTTGGCTGCCTCAGGTATTTCACCTGAGGAGCACAAATCTGATTAAACATGTCATTATACTTTATAGGAAAAATGTGGTCAACCTGCAGCTTAGATAGGCTTTCCTGGGGAATTACACACTAACAGTAAATACATAGAATGTCAGGGGATGGCAAAAGTGCTGTGGAGAAATGAGAAGCCAAGAATCCTGTAGGGAGGGTCAGAAGGTCGGGCCAGATGGCCAACTCTAATTTTACATTAGGTAGTCATGGAAGACTTTACTGAGGAGTCATTTTAACAAAAGTCTGAAAGAAGTGAGAGAGTAAGCCCTGACAATATTTGGGAGATGAATTTCCAGGCAGAGATCAGGAGTACAAAGACCTCTAGGTGAGAACATGCTTATGTTCAAGGGAGAGCAAGGAGATGTCTGGAAATCCAAAGGGCATAACAAATTCAGCATGTGAGCTAAACCCAGGTTTGGGTAAAAGGTAGTCAAACTCATGTATTGGACCCACCAAGGGCATAACAACACACAACCTAGGGGAACCATAGACATGTGGTAGGGGAGGGGGAAGGGAGAGGGAGGGAAGATCGGGAGGGATCTAGGGAGACAATCAACAATGTAGCATACTCTTTACCCCCTGGAAGTAAAATATTATGCATGCAATCATTTAATTCTGGAAAATTCACTATATATATACAAATATAATTGACTATATATATATAGTCAATTATATGTGTAAGAGGTATAATAAAGAAGAATGAAGAGAT
>PVKS010022255.1:0-34104 GCA_004027875.1 Aplodontia rufa | reverse complement strand
GGGTGCCTGATGACAGCTTATGTGCTGGGGACAGTCCCCTGTCATGGCACCAAGTTGGGCTCTGACCACAGGTGTTCTCGGCCTGCTGTCTGTGGCTGGGGGAGGCAGGCTTTTCTTCCTAAGCTCAAAGCCCCAACAGCCTCAGAGACTCAACAGAATCCACCCTGCCCCGCTGGACCCATCCCCACCCCCAAGCCAGGGCTGGGTCAGCAGAGGGCTGAGGAGCCAGGGAGGGCCTGAAAATTGGTGTGCACTGAGATAGAGAACCCCAGGCAAGGACTCCCAGCTGCACCGCCTTCGTTTCCAACTAACTCTAAACCCCCGCCCGCCCAGGGGAAGCCCCTGTCTAGACAACAGAGGAGCACAGCTCGCCCTCCCCATGCTGGGGGCCAGTGCCAGCTGCGTGGGGCAGAGCACTGGCCGGGGGGTCAACATCCACTCCCGACCTTGGGCGAGTCAGCGGGCCTCCAGCCCCATTTTCGACCTCTGTCGAATGGGGGTCATGAACTATGTAAGGCACCCACACCGGGCGGTTTGGAGAATGAGAGGAGGGGATCACGTGAAGTGCCTACAGAAGTGTTGGGCATAATCAACGTCAGCTGCCACTTGAATCAAGGGCATCCTATTCTGGGGGCGGGTCCCCCCTCCTGATACTCAGTAGGAATGAGAGAGGGAGGGGAAGATCCAGGCCACTTTTCCGCTGAACCACCGATAGAGGCCAGGGGTGGGCAGGAGGCTGAGAGGCCTGGGAACCACTCAGGCTCTTCCAGAAGTCCTTGCATGGAAAAGTTGGTGACACGGGACTGCGGGTAGCATGGTGTAGGGCCAGGGACTGCACAAACCCCCTGCCTCTCCTCCTTTAGGGGTGAGATCTGCTCTCAGCCTGCCTCTAGGCACTGTTCCCAAACCTCACCCTGCCTGGCCATGAGCACTCTGTTCCCCACCAGGCTGCTGCCGGACACCGGGATCTTGTGTTTCGGGGTTTTTTTTTTTTTATCTGTAATGGGGATTGAATCCAGGGGTGCTCGCCCACTGAGCTGCAGCTCCAGCCCTGTTGATTTGATTTTGAAACAGGGCCTGGCTAAGTTGCCGAGGCCGGCCTTGAACTTGCAATCCTCCTGCCTCAGCCTCCTGAGTAGCTGGGATTGTAGGTGTGTGCCACTGGGATCGTTTGACCGAGGATGGTGGAAATGCAGTGGAGCCAGGCGAGTGGACATGCAGGAAGGGAGACACAGCTCCCAGGGAAGATGGCTGCTCCCTGGACAGGAGGGGCTGCTTTTGTTGGTCACTCACAGGGGTGGATGTGACGCGGCTCTAGTTACACTTGACCCAAGCATCTTCCCCGTGCTGAAATCACTGCCGCCTCAGGAGACACTGACCTCGTCCACGCAAAGCTGATCCTGGTTAAGGGTGGCTCATGAATCGAGGCCCAGAAGTACAGTTGCCCTTTGTTCTTGTGGTGTCCCATGTCAGGTGACCTTGTCCTCCTTGCCTCCTACCGGCTGGGTGGGCCTCCTGACAGGCAGGGCTCTTCCAGGTACCCACCATCCCTCAGGCCCCAGCTCTCACAGGGTTCCATGGCCACTGGCCACAAGGAGGGCTCAATGGTGGCCCAGCCATGCGTCCACTTGGAACTTCCGAATGTGACCTCGTTTGGAATCAGGTCTTCGTGGACACAGTCGAGGTAGGCGTCTTGGGAGGAAACGGTCCTGCACTAGGGAGGCCTGGACTCCAGCAGTGGGTGTCCTTGTAAGACACAGGAAAGGAGAAGGTGCCCAGGCACCTGGAGGGATGTGGGGATGGAGGCCGTGAGATGGGCACCTGTACAAGAGGGACACAGGGGCCAGGAGAAGCACACCGTCCCCGGGGCCCTCCAGAGGAGCCAACCCTGCCAATACCTTGACCTTGAACTTGACCTTGGATTCAGCCGCTGTAGGCTGCCTGTCTGGTGCCAGGAGCTGCTGTAGGTGCTGCGCACCGCCCCAGCGGGTGGCCGCTGAGCTCCTGTTCAGACCCCGTTGGCTTGGTGGCTCCAGGTGTAAATTGGTGGGGAAGCAAAGCCTCGGTGTCAGGGACCGAGCTGCGTCACCCAAGCTTACGTGGTGAAGCCCAGACCCCCGAGCCTCCGAATGCGGCTGCGTTTGGGACGGGTCTTTAGAGGGGTCATGAAGGTAAAGGAGGTCCTCAGAGGGGGCACCCAGCCAGCCGGGCTGGCATCCTTGGAGAAGGACTGGACTAGTGCTGGGCCGCAGGAAGCTGAGCCTCAGAGAAAGCAGCCTGCCAGGCTCTTGGCTGCCCTCCAGCCTCCAGCCTCCAGCAGCGGGAGCGCCTCAGCCAGCGGATGCCGGAAACTTCCTTGAGGGGCAGGGAAGCCCCGGAGCAGGCCTCCTCCTGCCCATGGTCCCCGACTTCCAAAGCCGCCTGGCCCGCCCTTGCTTTCCCACAGTGGGTGTGGTCGGCCCAGCCTCACCAGCCTCTTGCGGATGACAGGTCGGGGAGGGGTGTGGGCAGCAGATGGCTGGGGCGGCCACTATCCGCCGTGCCCTCCTCACCTCTGGCCTGCAGCTGGGACTTGGCCTGACGCGTCTTAGTGTCTGGCCATTCCAGAGGTACTTGGGGTTTGTAAATCTGGGGACGCATCTGTCCGAGGAGCTTATTAAATCCGTGGCTTCTGACCTGTGACGTCACTTACCATGATAAGGAAGACCTATAGTGCCCAGTCTGTGCCCCGCACTATTCCAGAGCTCTGCATCTCTGAGCTCTCCGAGTCCTCAAAACCACGACTCCACCTCTGTCTTTAGATTTACAGTCCAATGAGTGAGTAAGAGCAGCATTGCCCCTTTACAGATGGGGAAATGGAGGCACAGAAAGGGTAAGTATTTGCTTAAGGCCACACAGCCAGCAAATGACCAAACTGGAATTTGAACTCGAACCATCATGAACTCCAGAGTCCTTGCTTCTAGGCTGTGCCACACGTGCCGGTCAGTGACATCTGTCCCTGTGTTTCTTGCCCCCTTGGGCTGGCTTGGGGTTGGGCTCTTGTCTTCCTTGAGAGGCAGCTCAGCAGGTGGCAGGGCCAAGCCCAAGGGAGACCCCATCTGGTCCTTGTGCCCTGGGCCACTGGCAGGTCCCTGCCTGAGCTTTACCCTGCTCCCCCGGCTGATGACGCTGCCCAGGTACCGTGAAGCTGGGGGAGCGTGCGCACCCCCGAGCACGCATCCAGCCTCAGGATCGCCCCCTCCTGCGCTGGCACACGTGCCTCTCGCGTGGGCGCCCCCTGCACACGCTGTCGAGCGCTCTCACACCCCTCACACTCGGGCTTGCTCACACGTGCACGCGCACACACGCGCTCACGTGCTGCAGGGCCCCAGGACTTAGTCATGGCCGGGCCGCTTCTTTCACAGAAGCCACCGCGGGTTTCTCGGCTGCGGCCTTCCTCGCTCTCTCGGTTTCTCTCAGTCTCACTTTTCGCTCTGACTGTGAAGGACTTTTTTTCTCAGTCTCTCTCTCTTGTGGTTTTAACAGCACTGGTGGCTGCAGCTCAAACCCCAAACCTCCTGGGCCACCGCCTGCCAGTCGGATCTGTCCACTCGGGCTGGGAGAGGCCCAGGACTTCCCTGATCACAGACCCGGCAAGGGAGGAAGGAGCTGTGAGGTCATGGGGGGATGGGGACAGACCCTGCGGGCACCGTGTGTCATTCAGCCTCCTCAGCTCTGACGCACTAGCTGGAAGCCCCGGCTGGGCGCATGGGGTCACCAGCTGATCGCGGCTTCGCTGGGGATGCTGACACCTGGGCACCCCAGATGTGTCACCTCAACCTGCCATCGGCTTTGGGGGTCTCCCAGCTGGCTCTTTCACCTGCTTCCCACAGCTGCGGAGGGTCCTCTGGACTGAGCAGAAGCCTGACTTTGCCAGGACTAGCGGAGTGACTCACTAAGGCACCAGGTCACCTCATGTGGAAAAGAGGGTGAGGTGACTCAGCCACGGAGTGTCAGCCGTTAGGTCCAGAAAGCCTTAGGACAGCCCTGGGATGCAGGTCCTACCCACCACCTGGAGACCTGCAGCCCCCGGCCCAGGCTATCTGGCGTGGGGGATGGGCGCCCAGGGCTGTTCCTCTCTCTTTGCTTTTTTGCTGTGTGGGGACCTCATGTGGGTCAGGCAAGTGCTGCCCCGCTGAGCTGCGTGCCCAGCTGCTCCTTGCTGATGTGACTTTGGACAAGTCACCTCTCAACTCATTTTCTTATTTATCAAATGGCTTTTAGGGGGCTGGGGAGAGTGGTAACAGCACTAAAAGACTTTTTCCTTAAGGCATGGAGGATTGTAGCTGCTTAACCACCAAGCTGCATCCCAATCCTTTTGTTATTTTCTATTTTGAGACAAAATAAAAAAGCCAAGTTGCTGAGGTTGGTCTCGTACTTATGATCCTCCTGTCTCAGCCTCCAGCCATGCACCACTGCACCCAGCAACAGATTTCATTAAAAATAAATTCCAGTGTGGAAAAAATGGTTTTTATGACGTCCACCTCATGGCATAGGTGGGGTAAGAAGGAGATCAAATGGAAAAGACCTGTTATACACTGAATTGTGTCCCCCAAACTTGTATGTGGGAGCCCTAATCCGAAAGTGACTGGAGAGAGGGCCTTGGAAAAGGTAATTAAGGTTGAAAGAAGTACTAAGGGTGGGGCCCTAATCCGATAGGAAGAGTGTCCTCAGACGAGTAGAGCACACTGGTCAAGGTGCTCCATGCCTGAAATCCCAGCAGCTCCAGAGGCTGAGGCAGGAGGATAGCCTCAGCAATTTAGGGAGGCCCTAACAACTTAGCTTAGCTAAACCCTGTCTCCAAATTAAAACGCAAGCAAAGAAACAAACAAAAAAGTGGGCTGAGGATGTGACTCAGTGGTCAGGCGACCCTGGGTTCAAACCCTCATATGAAAAGAGAGAGAGAGAGAGGGCACACCAGATGCCCACACAGAGAAGAGGGTGTGTGTGGACAGGTGACAAAGTGGCAGTCTCCAAACCAGAGAGGCCTCAGGGGAAACCAGACCCACCCACACCTTGACCTTGGACTTGCAGCCTCCAGAGCGGTGAGAAAAAAGATTTCTGTTGCTTTAGTCACCCATTCTCCCCTGTTCTGTTACAAGCTACTGTGAGGCTCTTACAGGTTTGAGTCTCCCTTTTCTAAAGTGCCTGAGACCTCTAGTTTCAGATTTCAGAATTTTTCAGATTTTGAAATATTTGCATATGCATAATGAGATGTGTTGGGGATGGGACCCAAATCTAAGCCCCAAATTCATTTATGCTTCATCTACACTTTATACCCACAGCCTGAAAGTGATTTTCTTTTAAAGAGAGAGAGAAAAAGAGAGAGTTAATTTTAGTTTTTCATCTAATTTTTTATTTTCCTCCACCAAATTATGTACTGGGGATCAAATCTGGGTTCTTGTGCCTGCACTCAACCACTGAGCCCACTCCAGCTCCTGAAAGCAATTTTATGTATTTTTAGGGGGGCTGCTTTTTTTCTTTTAAGAGTGAGGGAGTGCTGGAGCGGTGGCTCAGTGGTTGGAACGCTTGCCTGGCATGAGTGAAGACCTGAGTTTGAATCCCACGTACACAGGTAACTTTCAGAGAAACAAAGTCCAGATAAAAGAATAAATAAAATTGATAACTGATTCTCTCTCCTATTAAAAAAAAAAGGCTGGGGATCTAGCTCAGTGGTAGACCAGCATCCCAGGGTTCAATCCCAGTTCTTTTTTTTTTTTTAAAGAGAGAAGCACAGTGAGAGAGAGAGAGAGAGAGAGAGAGAGAGGATCGATTTTTATTGAGTTTTTCACATGGCTTTCATTGCTGTGACACTTAGTTGTGTACTTGGGGTTTGAACCTGTGTACTTGCACATGCCAGGCAAGCATCGTAACCACCGAGCCACCGCTCCAGCCCCTCAATCCCAGTTCTGCAGAAAAAAAAAAGGGCTGCTCAGCTTGTGCTGCGGTGCCAGCACACACGTCACATAGTAACTCTCGATAAAAGACAGCGAACCATAGCCCATTGGAAGCTGGAGAGGTTCTCCCACTGGGTCGGAGAACAGATTTACTTAGCACAGAGAGGTCTCCTCTACTCCAGGGCAATAAGAAAATGTTTTCTCAGGGCAAAGATTGAACAGATTTGCCAGAAGTCCCCGGGAGCTTGTGGGGGCACAGGGTTCCCCTGCTCAGGCTCCACTGCACATGGGCTTGAAGTGCCCGATGGCAAAGCTGGTGCTGCCCACCGTGGGGTAGGCAGAGAAGGTTTAAATCCACCTGGGCCGGACTCAGCAACCGAGCTCGGTGCTTGACAGTTTTATCATTACCACCGCCACATCCTTATCATCTCGGGATGACTCTGCTCGCGCGCCAAGCCCAGGAAAATACAGCCCTAAAGAAATGGTGGAAAATTCCCTGCCCTCGGGGGCGCACCCCTTCCAGGAGGGTCCTGAAACTCCAGGGCCCGCGCGCCAGAGGCGAGTTCAAGTGCAGCTAGGCAGGTCCGTGCTCCAGCACCTGGGACCTGGGACACCTGTGGTCCTGAGGGCCAAACAGCTGCCTCATCTGTTCTGCCTGGGACGTGGCTTTGCGGCCGTGTGTTCAGGATCCATCTGTCCTTGTAGTGGTTGGGCATCGAGCGCCTCCCGTGTGCCCGCTGGTGAGCGCTTCTCCTCTCCTCCGCACTCAGCCCTCTGACGTGGGTGCCCTTGTCATCTGCATTTGAGGACCGAGGAAGCCAAGCAGTTGCCCAGCTGCGGCTCCGACAGTGAGCTGTACCTCTCTTTTCCAGACACCAAGTACTTCCAACGGGGTTTCATTAGGGCAAGCTTTTCTTCTTTTTTTTTTTAATTTGAAGCATTATTAATCACATGAAAAAGATTTTTGGTGCGTTGCTCACTTAATCTGAGTCCCGAGGCTGGCATTGAGCCCGTTGCTGCAAGGCGGAGCCGCCTCCTGGGCTTTGCATGGGTGCGCTGCTGGTGAGGGGCCCCGGGGGCTGACCTGGTCATTCTGAAATCAGGGGCCCCTCCCGGGAAGGGTGCAGGCCGGGTAGGCTGCAAGGCAGAGTCAAAGTTGGGGCGTGAGATGACTAATCGGCCGCTATTTCTTACCCATCTCCTTTTCTCGGTCTGATTGGGCTGCTGGAGGCCGAGCCTCCTTCCCTCCCAGTGCTGAGTAAGCAGCCTGGGGCCTGCCCACCTCTGGCCTCCTCCTGAGCGCTCTCCCCTAGCGCTCTGCATACCAGGGGCCCCTGGGGCTGCTGGAAGTTCCCCCTAACTGCCCTCACCAAAGTCTTCCCAGCAGCCCTGTTGGGCCTGTTCTGGTCCCTGGTCCCTAGGCTGCTCCTTGGGTCAGGTCCCCCTTGATGCCACCTCCTCAGAGGCCCGCCCTGGCCGCCCCCTCCCCCGGTCTTCTCTCTGTGACAGTCACCTTTGCAGCCCTGCAGAAGGCAACTCTGCCCTTCCAGCCCCCCCACCCAGCCTAGAGCTCACTTTCTCTCTGGTCTGCCAGCAGATCCTTCCTGCTCTGCCCCAAGTTCACCCAGCTCCTTCTCCTCTCTCCACCACTCCCTCCTGGTCTCTGTGGCCCTCTCCGGCTCCCCTTGCTGCCGTGGGCCGGTCTTTCCACGGCCATCTGTCTCAGCACAGTGGCCCCGGGGGAAGCTAGGCCAGGCCCCAGTGGCGCCCGAAGCCCTCATGGCAGACGCAGGCCCTGCTCCCCGTCCCCACCCCGTCCTGCTCTTCCCTCCCAGCCCCGCCAGCCCAGGGGCCGCTCCGCCCTCACTGCTTACCCTGGCCTGCTTACCCTCCGCCCTCACTGCTTACCCTGGCTGTGCCCGCGGCCTGCCTGGCGCTCTGTGTGTCTTCATGTCGAAGAGTTGCTTTCTCGGGGCGGCCTTTCCCAAGCTTTTGATACGGCACTTTACCTTCTTTGTGCCGGGGATGGAACCCAGGGCCTCGCACATGCCTGGCGAGCGTGCCACCACCGAGCCCCATCCCCAGCCCGTTTCCCTGAGCTTTCAGGATAATGGTGCTGAGCCTGGGAGGTGACTGTGTGCGTGGGAGTGTGCACATGTGTGTGTGTGCACTTCTGTGCTTCTCCGCAGGCTGCTCCCTGCTCCTCAACCCCTGATGTTCCCTCAGCCTCTGCTTGGGAGGCCAAGCAGGGCCTCTGGATCCCAGCCATCTGCCTCCATTATTAGGGGTCCTTCTTGACTCCTTGACCATGGCCTGGGGAAGGCTGCAGATCCACAGCAGCAAATAAACAACCAAGAGGAGGGTGTGGCTGGCCCTGCTCTAGCGGTCTGCAGGATTTTGGCCTCCAGTCAGTGGCAGTTGTGGGGAGGGGTGTCTGGTGGAGCCACCCCCTCCCTGCTCTCACGTTCGAGGCCACCTTCTGCTGCAAGCCGTTAAGTAATAACAAGTCCATGTGGCTGTAGATGACAACTGCTGGGTTTTCCTCAGCTCAGACCATGGTCCCAGTCGCCAGGGGTAATAAGTACCAAGAGTCTCAGACCTAGCTGGGACCTGAACCGGCCGTGCCTCAGTTTTGTGGGATTTCCTGCTTGGGAGCCTCAGGCCAGACCAGGCCTCCTGGCCTCTGCCTCCCATTCGGAGGGACAGTGGGTCCTGGGGTGGGGCTGGCCCGCCCAGCAGCACAGGGGAACTGACCAGGGAAATCCCAGAGGGATTTTCTGAATGAACCCACACGTGGATGGGCAGGGTCCTTCCTGGCCAGGCGTGTGGCCCACCTCCCGCCAGCGGAAACAGCACGGATGATGGCACCGAATGGAGGGCCGCATGGCGCGGTTCCGGTTTCATTTTCAGCGCAGCCTCTTCCCTTCCCAGCCTCTGCTCAGCAGCCTAGAGGAAGCCCCAGGGCAGCCTGGCATCCCATGCCTCCCAGGGCCCCTGTCCATGGTCACTTAGGCTCCCTCCTCTAATTCCCTTTAAGCCAAGTTGCCTCGGGTCAGTGGAGGAGACAGATGCCATCCCTGTTCCTAGAGGGAGAGTTGGTGGGTCCCTTGAAGGGAGAGAGCAGGGTGACAGGGGCAATGTCAGCACGGGTGGTCAGGAAAGGCCTCCCTGGGGAGGTTTCATCTGAGCCAATTGCTGAAGGACAAGAGGGGACAGCTATGGTAAAACTCCTTCTTACACAGCTCCTTTGGGGTGGACGTGGCCTCCGATACCCGTGACCTTTTACTGTATGTTTGCGTGATCACCACTGAAGATAATGATCTTTCCACCAGTGGGAGGGGCTTCTTGGAGGACTCTTGAAGAGCTGGGGGGACCAGGTTTCAGGGAGAGGAATCAGCAGGTGCAAAGTCCTGTGACAAGGACAAGCTTGGGGGCACCAAGGACAGAAGGGGAACAAGGTCAGGGGCCCCACCTGGAAGACTTCTTGGTGGAGGCGGCAAGCTCAGGTCTGAATCTTAGTACCTTGCTGACTCTTCTGGACTAGAGAGGCCTTTCCACGCCTGACCACTAGCGTCTTCTAGACTGTTCTCCACACGGCTCTTCTGAGGAAGCGGCCATGTGGCAGTGAAGCCCCCACTGTAGCTCCTGGTGGCCTTTCAGGCTGAGCGCCTGGCAGACGGATCAACCAATCCATCCTTCCTCAGCCTTCTATGCCTGCGAGCTCCGTGAAAGCCTAGGGCATTGGTTTCTTGAGATTTCTGAGTGACCGTGACTTGAGGGTGGGGGGCCTCTGGCTCTCTAATCCTCCAGGACTGTCCTTGGTAGCCCTCCCTGCCATGTTGGTTATCAGAGACTTGGCCCTCACGGGGGAAGGAGGGTAGATGACAGAGGCTCCTTAACAACAGACGGCTCTGGAGAGCAACCCAGGATGGGGGTGACCCCTTGATCTGCATGAGAGCAGCATTTGGGGTCCAGAGCTGCAGCAGGGGCAGCCAGCACCCTAGAGAGGGCAGAGGAGCCCCGGACCTGGGTGGCTCTGGAACTTACTAGTGGGTGGGCTGGGCATCCACATTCCCACAGGGTGTTGAAAATGATCCCTTTGCCGGTCTATTGTGCCAGGCACCTTGTAAGCACCCTGCATGCATTCATTCTGTACATGTGTGCATTGTGCTTGTGCGTTTGCACGTATGGGTGTGTACGTGTGTGCATTGTGTGCGTGCATGCCTGTGTGTGTGTGTGTGTGAGCGTGCGTGTGTGCGCGCACATGCCTGTGTGTGTCTGCGTGTGTGCTTCTGGGATTGCTCTCAGGGTCTTGTGCATGTTCTGAGCACAGTCTCTGAGCCACACCCCAGCCCCACCCCTGTCCAGTCTGGGTGCACAGGGTCTTGGGCAGCAGAGGGTTGCCCTGGGTACTCTCCGTGCCTCCCACTGAGCTCCCCGCAAGTCAGTTGGTCCTGTCTCTTTCTTGTGCTCGGGGCCTCTCAGTCCATGACTAATACTGGGCTGTGCTTGGCTTCCTGAGTATAAACAGCTCATGTCCATGTGCAACGGCCTGAGCAGGGCAGCCTGGGGGGCGGATTCCTCCACGCAGTCTCAGCCTAGGGGGCCTGGTGGCAGCTATGGGCGCTGCTCTTTCCCCTCTGGTCTCGGCTTCTCCTCCAGCTCTCTGGGAGGTGGAAGCAATACTGGAAATGATGAGACCAGTTACTAGTCCTAGGAGCTCACGAGGTTACAGTCAGGAGGCCGAGAACTGGGGGATAGGTGGCTGAGCCCGAAGGCTGGCTGTCACCGTGTGAAGGGAAGTCATCTCCCCACAGGGTGCTACTTGCATTAGCCTGGGTCATCCTCAGAATGGTCCAAGCAGGAGAAGTCGGGGTTCTCAAGTTAGGAATGAAAAGTTGGGGTGCAGAGGGTGAGCAACTTGCCCCAAATCATGCATCTCTAAGTGGCAGAGTTAGCATTTGACCAGGACTGTTTGGGTCTTGGTCTATGGCAGCCCAGAGCCACAGAGCTGGAAGTGCCCTGCAGAAGTCCCCAGGCCCAGACAGGGACCCAGGCCTGTGTCCCTCACTCTCCTGGGGCCTCTTTACTGGTGGGGGTGCTGAGGCCCGGAGAGGGGGGTTGCACGACTGGGTGCTGGGTTCCATCTTGAGCTCCTCCTCTGGTCTTCCCATCAAGCTGGAGCCCAGGTGGAACCTAACCCGGCTGCCGGAGGCCAGAGGCGCAGCCCCTCCGTGGTGAACCCGCAGCTGGCCTGAGGTGTAGGACACGGTCACTCACTTGACATCCCTGAGGGACTGGGAAAGACCCTGCCCCCTGGTTCCCTCCTGTGGGCCTGCCACAGTGCCCAACATCCTGTCTGAGTCACACTTGCCTGGAAGAGAGGTGGCCACGGTGGACAGGATGGGGGAGTCCAGGCCATGAGCTCTGTGGTCCAGAAGAGGGGTGGCTATGGTAGACAGGATGGGGGAGTCCCAGGCCATGAGCTCTGTGGTCCAGAATGGTGAGGTCCACGGGCATGACATGGCAGGGGCCTGCGGACCTAGGGGAGTGGGCCGAGGGGGATGGAGCCTCCCGTTGCCTCCCTTGCGTTTCACAAAGCTTGCTGCATCCGCCCTTTTACCGAGGGCCCTCTGCGACTGCCTGGCCACATCTGGCAGAAGAGGGTCCGCGTTCCTGGGGTCCCCACCTCCTGCGTTCACACAGATGCGCACTCCTCACCCCACTGGGGACAGCCGCCTGGTGTAAGCACTTTTATGGCCGAGCTTGGTCATAAAAGACTGGGGCTTTGGTCTTGCTCACTTGGGGTCACTTGCTCTGGGCAGCTGCTCAGGCAGGCAGGGGGACACGGCCTGGGGCGGCTCGGCTGGAAGCGGCTCCTCCAGCCCAGACAAGGCTTTGGAAGATCGCGGTCCTTCAACCTGACCCTGAGCCGGGACCTCCTGAAAGCCCTTCCAATCAGGGGAACAGGGCAACGGAAGAAGCAGACTTGTTCGCTCCTCGGTTGGAACTGGGAGTGGAACCCAGGGCGCTCCACCGGGAGCCACATCCCAGCCCTTTTTTGTTTGCATTTTGAGACAGGGTCAACTACGTTGTGCAGGTTGGCCTCACAGAACTTGCAATCCTCCCGCCTCAGCCTCCCGAGCCGCTGGGATCCCAGGCGTGTGCCTCTGTGTCCCACTTATCCTTGTTTCCAGCCACGAAGTTTTGAGAAACACAGAGTGGGTAGACAACACACCCAGGGAGCAGAAGTGACACGCTGCGGTCACATGGCCACCCCAGGACTCCTACACCAGTGCTCTTTGTCCTGGAGAACAAGGGCACGAGGGGCCCAGGAGGGAAGCAAAGGCAGCCAAGGCTCAAAAGTCAGACGGGGAAACCAAGTCTTGACTCCACTGCTCTCAAGCTGTGCAACCTTGGACAAGTTCCTTAACGACACTGAGCCTTAGCTGGCTCATCTATAAAGTGCGGGGAGCAATGCTGGTGCTAGGATTGAATCTGACCCAGGGCCTGGTACTCGGTGGGCACTCAGTGAATGATGGTGTCACTGTGGAGAACAGGCAAGCTCGAGCCCAAGGGCCACCATGGCCAGGAGCACAGCCCCTTTCTGGAAGGCACTGTCCTGTGCTTTGTTTCCAACCAGGCTCAGCAGGGTGTGCCTGGTCTGCTTGGTCCCTGGGACGCCTGTGCTGTGAGGCCTTTGATCACCGAGCTGCGCGCTGACCATGCATGTTAATGACAAGGACAGTGGTGGGCAGCTGGCAACCCCCGAACGAACGCTTGCTCCCGACTTCAAAGGGTGAACTGCTGACAGCCTGGCCCTGGCCCTGTGAGAGGCCAGGGCTCAGTCGCTAGGATCCAGAAAGCATCAGGGGCCTTGAGAGAGCAGGGAGCTAGGGGGAAATCCTGCTCTGCTTTCTATTACTATGATGAAATATCTGAGGCAGGACAACGTTGGAAGAAAAGAGGTTTATTTAGCTTTGCTGCTTTGGAGACTGAAAGCCCAAACGGTACAGCATGGGATCTGGTGGGGACTGTAGCCTGGACTGTGTCACTTCGTGGCAGATGACTATGCCTGGAACAGGAAGCCAGAGGGAGGCTGGGGTCCCAGGATCCCTCTGAGGGCACACCCCCAATGACATAAGGACCTCCCCCTAGACCCCACCTCTTAAAGGCTCCATTAGCTCCCATAGTGCCACACTGGGGACCAGGCTCCCAGCACACGGACCAAGACTCTATCCAAACCAAAGTTCAGGGCTTGAGTTGAAGGCAGCCTGGCGCATAGTAGTCCTGCTGCCTGGGACCCAGCTGCAGCCAAGAGTGACCCGGAGAGGCCCGTTAATGGTGAGCCCAATCCACCTTGGCTCAGAAGGGTACACAGAAAATCACCTGGGCTCATCAGAGGCGAGAGGGCCACTTAGGCCTTCCCCCTCTGGTTTCAGCCTCCTACCTGCCTGCCGTTGCCTGCACACAAAGAATCCCTTTATCTGCTGAGGGTATTTTGGGGCCATTTGGGGCTGGGGTTCCCAGCTGTTGGGGAAGTCCCTGAAGTTCCACCACCACATCGGGACCTGTGTCTTGCTCAGCATCCTTTGGTGACACATTCCTGGCTCCCACTGGAGGACTTCCTGCTGCACGTCCTCCTCTCCTTGCTTAGGGAAGTTGGTAGAAATGAGGCCGCAGCAGTATCTGGCCTCCGGGAGGCCTGTGAGTGTGGCTTCTAGCCAGGGGCTTGCAGGGCCCCTGCAGCACCACACAGGGTCCTGCTGAGCCTCGGGACTTCCCCTCCCACTCTTCACAGCACTTTCACACCTGGCAGGGCTTCGTGAACTGCTGGAGCCATGGAAGTGCCCCAGGCCTCTGTTCCCTGCTCTTTGGCCTCTATTCCCTTAAATGGCACTGTCCTGGTCCCCCGCCCCACCCCCGCCGGCCACACTTCCCAGAGATCCAGCCTGCTCCCTGGCTGCAGGAGGGCCTTTCTCCCTAGCTCCCAGCCACGAGCTGGGTACTGCCGGGGTGCTCTGGAGCCACCCTGCTTCCCCAGGAGCCCACAGTTCCCTGGGGCAGATGGATACACACAGTCATTACAGTTGTGACACCATGAGATCAGCTCTAGAATTGAGGCACAGAAAAACCGACAGAAACCATCATTTGACTGGGAAGATGGTTGGGGGAGGTGACGGTGCCAGGAAAGCCACAGGGGAGTCAGAGTTGGAACAGGCTGCCGGGCGAGCGCTGGGAGTGGAGGGCCATGGAGGGCGAAGGCAGAGGCGAGGCGTTTTACCAGGAGCGTACGCAGGGCAGAAGCTCCCCGGCATGCAGGAGAAGGTGGTCCCAGTCGTGCTGCAAGGGGCCTGGAACACCACAGCCAAGCGGGCTTGCTGCCTCAGTTCCTCCCCTGCAGAATGGCACAAAGCAGGATCTTCCTCCTGAGGTTTCTGTGAGGATATAAGGAGCCAGTCCCTGACAGCCGTTAGCACAAAGCAAGCATGGGGGCCATTATCTTTACTGTCAAATAAAGAAAATAATTCCCTAGGTGGTGACCATGTTGTACCTATGTGAGGTTTCTGTGCAGGGGCGTGGCCTGGGCAGAGGCGTCTCAGAAGGTGCCTTTGGGCTGGGAATTGTGAGGCACGCCTGTAATCCCAGTGACTAGGGAGGCTGAGGCAGGAGGATCACAAGTTCAAGGTCAGCCTCAGCAATTTATCGAGGCCCTACACAACTTAGCAAGACCTTGTCTCAGAATAAAACCTAAGGGGCTGGAGCGGTGCTCAGTGGTCATGGCGCTTGCCTGGCATGAACCAGGACACAAGTTCGAGCCCCAGCACCACATACACGATGAAGTGTTGGAGCAACAAAATCCACATGAAGAACTAAGTAAAAATTGATTCCCTGTTTTTCTCTCTCTTTAAAAATAAATTAAATAAATAAATAAAACAGGTTGGGGATGTGGCTCAGTTGTTATATGCTCCTAGGTTAAATCCTTGATACCAAAAGAAAAAAAAGAAGGTGTCTTTGGAAGCTCATGGAGGAAAAGAAATAGAGACAGATTCTCACATCTCTAGAATTATGTTTTTTAAAAATGGATGTGCAATATTCCATTAAAGGGATGGACTTTGATTTCTGATTTCCTTAACTACTTCCTGTGACTCAGGATGTTTCTAAAATTCATAAGTAACATAAACATTTCAGGAAACATTACTGGGTTTATAGTTTTCTTTTTCCAGTGGAATTATTTCCTTGCTTTTTCTTGACTGGTGAAATTATTGAGCCACAAGTTGTAAAGTGTGTGTGTGTGTTTTTTAGGGGGGGTGGCTTTTGCTAAGAATTGCTGTACTGGTTTCTGAAAAAGGTTTGTAACATTTACCAGCAGAACATGAATGAGTGTTCTGGTTTCACCACAACCTTGGGGTTAGATTTTTCCAAAATTGTTTTTATAAATCATAAAAAAAAACCCTCTGATGATTTAATAGATGTAAAAGAATATCAAAGATTGCCTTAACTTCTTTGGTTATTAGAAAGGTTCAACTTTACCACTCAACCAATTCTTTATTTGAACTTCCCTTTGTGTAAGCTCTTTTGTTCTCTGTGTATGTTTAGCAAACATTTATTTACTCAAAACACTAGCTCATCTGTAGGAGGAAGCTGTGGAGCAGGAAGCAGGCACCCTGGGTTCCTTCTGTCCCCACCTAGTTCAGTGACTGTCATGGGCAGACCACTTCCATGATCACTTAAAGGAAGGGTCCACAGTGGCTTTTTTTTTTTTTTTTTTTTTTTTTTTTGAGAGAGAGAGGGACAGGGAGAGGGAGAGAGAGAACCAATTTTATTTAGTTTTTCTATGTAGCTCTTGTTGCTCTGACATTTTGTTGTGTACCTGGTGCTGGGGGTTAAAAGCGCGTCCTTGAGCATGCCAGGCAAGCGCCATAAGCCCTGAGCCACTGCTCCAGCCCCCCACAGTGGCTTTTTGGAAGGGGTAGAGGAGGAGCAGTTTTTCCAGGTGGGATAACAGGGGGCTCTAGTGGGCCAGGCCATGGGTGGACAGTAGTGGAGACATTGCTGGGAAGGTTCTGATGGTAGTTGATTGTCACCGCCCTAGCGGGCTCTCCTGGTGGCGGCCTGACACTTTGCAGGGCAGACTGAGGTGTCTGCCAGAGGGTCCGTGGGCCATTCTGGGCTCAGGGAACACAACATGCCCATCTTTAGAGTACAGAGGACTGCTTATTTCTGAGCCTCGATTTCCACATCTGAAAACGCGTGCACACGCGCCGTGCACACACAAAACAGGTAAAGCACCCTGGCCCTGTGGCCCACGTCCTACTATTGAGAGGATGAGCAATAAATTGATATGTATGGAATGTAGGAGAAAGGAGCAAAGTACTCCAGGGCAGGGGGACACCTGTGGATTGATAAGCAGGTGCTCCGTCCATCAGTCCCTCCAGTAGTCTACCCACCAGCCTATTCACGGCAAATGGAGAAGATGGTGAAGTGGGTGGTGGTTGCTTTCTCTGCAGTTTCCTGACTCCAACTGTTTTTTTTTTTTCTTTTCTGCACTAGGGATTGAATCTAGGGGTCCCCGACCCCTGAGCCACATCCCCAACTCTTTTGATATTTTATTTTGAGCCACAGTCCCACTAAGTTGCTGAGGGCCTCCTGAAGTTCAAAAGCTGGCTTTGAACTTGCGATCCTCCTGCCTCAGCCTCCAGAGCCGCTAGGATTACAGGTGCGCCTGGCTCCAATTGCTCCTTCTGTTAAATCTGAAAAGCCTGGGAGGAGATCAAGCGGAGGCCAGGAGGCGGCCAGGGTAATCTGCTCCTGACTTTTTCCTTTTGATGGGGTTGGGGCCCGCAGGACCCCCTGGGGCCTCCCAATCTTTTGTGAGTCCCCCACCTCTAGGGCCCCTGCGACCTTCCCCGCCCGAAAGCCCTGCAGGGGCCAGCAGCAAACTCCTCAGAGCCACCTCGTCAAATCCGGGGCGGGCCGTTCAAACAGCAAGGGGGAGTGCCTCCCGTGTCGCCTACGGTGGCACGTGCTCCCCCCTGCCTCGCTGCTGGAGGCTGCGTTCCTGGAAGCACTTCTGGGTCGGTGGAGGGAGGAATCAGGGCTCAGCCCTCGGAGAAGGGGCTGCCACATCTCCAGTGACTTCACAGCGGGCGGCTGGTGGCCGGCGAGGTGGCCCCCGCACCGCACGCGCTCCAGCGCCGGGACCGGGACCGCACGTGGGCGCCGCGCTTCCAGGTGGGCGCTGGCTGGCAGCCCAGCCCCGGATCCCGCCCCCGCGATGCTCGCCCTCCGCGCGGCGCTGGGACTGTGGCTCCTGGGGCTGCTCCGAGCCTTCCCGCAGGTAAGGGGGCGACCGGAGCCTGGGGAGGCGCCCCTGTCCGGAGCCACGGCAGTGTGCGGGGCGTGGGGCGCAGCGAGCGAGGGACGCGTCCCCGCCTGGCCGCCCAGGGGGTGAGGGGGCGCCGGCGACTCCCCGGATCCACAGGTGAGGGCGCCTCCTCCCCTGCCGGTCTCAGGACCGAGCCATTCACTCGCGCGTAACTGAGGCCGGAGAGACTCTGTGCCCCCACCGGGGGCCTTTGGGGACCTGGACAGACCCGGAGGCCTGTGGCGCAAGCCGGGTGGGGCTTCCCTTGGCCAGAGGAGGTTGGTGCGTGGCTCCGCGCGCGCTTCGGCTGCCGGCCCCGGGTCCCCGAGTTGGCGAGGCTGGAAGGTCTAGGGACAGAGAGGAAGGAGCGGGTGAGCGGCAGAGGTGATGGCAGGAGCAGCCAGCCTAGCTTCCCCACCCGTGTTGGGCCGGTAGGGTGTGGAAAGAGTGCCCGGAGCACGTGGTGGACACTGTCCCTGGAGCAGGGTCAGCGGTGGGGCTGGCACCTGCTGTGGGAAGCTCCAGGGAACCCCTAGAAAATCCGAGCTGAGCCTGGCGCCTGGCGGGGTGTCACCGCAGTCCCGGAGAGGTCACAGGGCAAGTACGTGGGCAGCCGGGGAGACTTACTGAGACCCTGCTCGAAACAAAATAAAAAACAAATAGAAAGGTTGGGGATGTAGCTCAGTGGTAGAGGCGCCTGGGTTCCATACCCAGTACTTAAAAGAAGAAGAAGAAGAAGAAGAAGAAAAGCAATAAAAGGAAGGAAATAAAGAAAGAAAGAAAAAAAAAGGAAAAGACATCATTTTCCATTTTGCAGCTCTGGCGTGCGGGCTGGCGGGGGCATGGAGAACTCGGGGGTGTTGTAACAGCTGCGGTGGTCCAGTGGGTGGGCAGGGTGGGGCAGGATAGAGGCTGGAGAGAAGGCAGGGAAGAGGGCACAGCTCCCCTCCAATCCGAGGTGAAGAGCAGGTCCCTGCTGGGAAGAAGTTCAGTCCCCTTAGCCTGAGCCTTCCAGGCAGGAGAAAGGCAGGCAGGTGGCCCAGGCAGGAGGGAGATGAGAGGTGGCAGCGGGGAAGGGTGCCCCCTCCCTTCTCCAGCAGGGCACTGTGACACACCTGCCCAGCAGAGGGCAGAGGAGGGCAGCCCAGGGCAGAGCGCCCCATCCCAGCTCTCCAAATGTGGGGTGCCAAGGACTCAGAGAGATAAAGGGAAGTGGGGGGTGGCAGAGCTGGGGAAGACTGCTGGTGTTTGGTGGCTGAAGCTGGAGTGCTTCCTTTTTATGGTGAAACCCCTTTTTAAATAAATTTTAAAAACGGCATATTCAGTAACACATGGAATATATAACTATATCCTAAAATCAAAATCGTAAATGCGCCAGGTAAATCTGTCTTTTTAGGTGTATGTCTTTTATTTTATTTTGTTTTATTTTTTTGGTGGTACTGGGATTGAACCCAGGGCCGCTCTGCCACTGGGCTGTATCCCCAGCCTTTTAAGTTTGTTTTTTTTTTTTTTGCTTGAGACAGGTCTCACCCAGGCTGGCTTTGAACTTACCATCCTTCTGTCTCAGCCTCCTTTTTGACACCTCTGCACCTCAATTCCTTTGAAGATGTAACCACCATCATTGCTTTAGTTTCTCTTGTAGACTTTTATTTGTTTATTTGCGGTCCTTTGAATCCACACTGGGGCCTTGCACCTGCTAGGCAAGCGCTCTATTACTGAGCTACATCCCCAGCCCTTTTATTTTTGAGACATGGTCTCACTAAATTGGCCTCAAACTTGCGGTCCTCCAGAAGCAGCCTCCTGAGCAGCCGGGATTACTGATGTGTTCCCCTGCACACCTCCTTTACAGATCTTCATAAATGCATGTCCATATTTTTATTATTTTTTTATAGAAATATATGTGGCTTTCCACATACCGTAACCTCTGGTGCATATGATTCTTCACTTGGCTGTTATATAATGTCTACCACATCCTGGAGAACTTTCCATATTGATATTTGAAGATCTTCTGCTTATTTTAAAATGCTGGGTAGTATTCTTCCAAATGGGGACTTTCTTGTTTGTGTCCCTGATGAAAGCGTGACTAGGTTCCCTCTGTTTCATTTGTTGGCTGTCACAAAGCACTGCTGTATATGGATGCTTTGGGAGAGTGTGATTCTTTCCCAGAGTGGAGGGGTGAAAAATGCATTCACACTAAAAAAGATGTAGCCAAATTGTCTTCCAGGGTGGCCATGCAAGGTCCGTGCAAGGTGCCCTCCAGGGGAGGTGGCAGCAGTCACGACTTCCCCACCTCCTGATCAACACTTCGTCTCCTGAGTTTTGCTTAAGTGGCTGGTGAAAGGGGCCCTGTCCTTAGAGTCATAATTTGCATTTCCCGCTTACTGGGGAGGATGAGCCTCCCTCCTCCGGTGTGGGCTCACGTAATGAGCCCTTCCCTGGCAAGAATCAGGGTTTCTGTGGGGGAGTTGCTGCCTGTCCAGCCCAGGGCTCTGCTGGCCCCTTGAGCTTCTTCCACCTCCCTCTTCCAGTAAAGGAGCAGGCAGCCCTTTGGGGGGAAGAACCCCAAACCAGGGCTGGCAGTTGCTGGTTTGCTAAATCTTCCTTTCCTCCCCATCTCATTTTCTGAGACTGTCATTTTTGGCTCTGGTACCCAGAGGCAAGATGCATTCTGCAAAGAGATGTAGTCTGTGATGACTCCCCTACACCCTCTTCCCAAGGGTGGCTTTTGTATTAGACCTGGTCGACTCTTGCGCATCTGTAGTGAATTAATCTGCAGGGCTCCGTCCCTCTCCTCCAGGACCCCAGGGTGGGGTGGGAGGCGAGCCACTCCGTGAACTCCTTTGACTTAGAATTGCCCAACATCATCTTCCCAGCCTGCCTAGGGCTGCAAGAAACCTCCCTCCCACGTCCCCCAGTCTCAGCTCCAGTTTCCCCCACCGGATGTAGATGCATGGAGTTGTCATGAAGGGGATCTGCTGGGGCGATGGTCAAACTGTGTCCCACCTCCTGCTGGAGGAAGCCCACGTTATTATTTATGTATTTATTATTTAGAGGGGGACAGGGAGAGAGAGGGAGAGAATCAGTTTTATTTATTTTTCCCTGTGGCTTTCAGTACATGGTGCTGGGGTTTGAACCGTCCAGCCCTGAGAATCCCACTGCAAAGCCTGGGTCAGCCTTCCCATGGAGGCTCAGGTGGAATTCCAGGCCCCTGGGTGAGGGCCGAGAGCCTCCCTGCTTTGGCTTTGTTATGGCTTTTGCGGCCCTGGGATTTAACCCTGAGACTCCCTCCGCTGAGCTCTAACCCAGCCCTTTTTATTTTGGTTTGAATCCTGTCTGGGTGCAGCAGGAAGAGCACTTGCCCTGGAGGGCGCCCAGTGCCTCCCCTTCCTTGCCCAAGGCTGGCGCTGGGGAGCCACATTACTCAGCTTGAGAGCAGTCAGTGCTGGGAGGAGGGCAGCCCTTACTGGAAGTTTCTGCAGTTCCCACTCATATCTGACCAGACTACTTGTGATTCATCCTTAGGTCTCACATGCCACACAGGGGGCCGGGGACCCTGTCCCAGAACCTTCAGTGGAAACCCGCTGGGCAGGCTCTGGCCTCACTGGTGGGCAGCGACCTTTTCATAGGCCCCTCGGTCCCGTTCGCTAAGTCTAAGTGCTCGTTCATTCCGCGAATCTTTTTATTATTTAATTCAGAGCTCACGCATTTATCACCAGCTCTTTTTAGTTGTACGTATTTTGACATAATAATAAAAGCACGGAATATGATTTGTTCTAACTCAGTTCGCAGTTCCTCCCCTTTCCCTCCCCTCTTCCCTCTCCTGGTCCCTTCTCTGTACTCAGCTGATCTTTCTGCTATTTACTTACATTTTTTAAAAAATTAATGTTTTATAGATGATGAAATTCACTGTGATGTGTTCAAGTATGTACATAGAAAAGTTAGGTCAGATTCATTCCACTGTTCTTGCCTTATCCTGTCCCGTCTTCCTCCCCCTCATCCCATTCCTTTACTCCATTGATTTTTCTTTTATTTTGATAGGATTTCCCCCTTATTTTGGACTAGTTTTCACATATAAGAAAAAACCTTCTACCTTTTTAATTTTCTGGGTCTGGCTTATTTTACTTAGCGTGAAAACCTCCAATTCCATTCATTTACTGGCAAATGCCATAATTTCATTCTTGTTCGTGGCTGAGTAATATTCCATTGTGTATGAGTACTACATTTTCTTTATCCATTCATCTGTTGATGGACACTCATTCAGCAATCTTCAATGGGCAGCTTCCCTGTGCCTGGCAGAGCTCCAGGGAGTTGGGTCCAGGCTGTCCAGGTAATTGTTCAGCCTTGCTTCCATGCCTCCAGAGACAGGGTGCCCACTCCTTCCTGACACTGCTCAGGCCATCAGGGGTTGCTAGCTCTGGCGTTTAGGTCTTTGTGAAGCATGGAAATCTATCTGCTGGTTCTGGAAGCGTGTTGTCTCCCTCTTCCTTGGAAATACCCCTCAGTGATGTGACGACTGTGACCTGGGTAGCTCTCTCCTGTCTTCCGTGTGTCTTCCTCCTGTGGCACCAGCTTGAAGCCCTCTTCAGCAAGTTCTTACTAACCCATTTGTTCTGCTGACATTTACCGTGCCAGGGAGCGTTCCAGGTGGGTGCTGTGGGCATAGGGCCCAGCACCTCAGGCCCCTGCCCCTGGGACTGCCGTCCTCCAGTGATTGGCAGTCCACAGACTGGTGCTCGAGGTGGGGCCCAGGGAGCAGCCAGCCAGCAGGAGGCCAGGGCAGAGGAGTCAGGGATCCTGTCCACACTGGGGCTCAGCGACTGTCGGATGGTGGGAAAAGTTGTCAAAAAAGCGGGGCACAGGGCTGGAGCTCGGTGGTTACGGTGCCTGCCTGGCATGCGTGAGGATGCAGGTTTGAACCCCAGCACCACGTACACAATGAAGTGTCCAAGCAATGAAAGCCACATGAAAAACTAAATAAAATTCGTCCCCTCTCTCTCTTTCTCTCTCTCTCACTGTCATTCTCTTTTTAGGAAAAAAAAAAAAAAAAGCTGGGCACGGTGGCATCCCCTGTAAACCCAGAGGCTCAGGAGGCTGAGGCAGGAGGATTGCAAATTCAAGGCCAGCCTCCCTAAGCAACTTGGGAAGACCCTGTCTCAAAAAATAAAAGGGCTGAGGAGGTGGCTCAGTGGTTAAGAGTTTCTAGGTTCAGTCTCTGGTACCAAAAGAAAAACAAAAACCAGTTGAAGGGTCCAACAGGCACTTGGGAGAAAAGTACACCTTCTAATTTCCCCAAAATCAAATGTCAAGTGGGGGCTGGGTGTTGAAATGTGGATCTCTGGTGTCCGTCACTGCGGAGTTCTGGGTGCTGTCTGGACCAGGGCAGAGGAACAATAACCTCCCCATGGCAGTTGTTCTACCTCTGTTGATGTCGCACCTTGTCCTGTTGGGTCAGTGCAACCCAAGACAGGGCCTGTCCTTCATCCCGGTGACATTTGACGGTGCTGTAAGACCTTGTCTCAGACTCGGTGGCTAAGACCAGCACATCCCGCAGCTCTGGAGGTCACATCCAAGTGAGCCCGCAGGACTGTGCTCCTTTTGGGGACTCTGGGGAGGGATGTTTCCTTGATTTTCCAGCTTCCAGAAGTTGCCTGCCATCCTCTGCCCACAGCCTTGCTTTCCTGTCCCTCTGCTTCCATCATGGACTGTGACCCTGCTGCCTCCCATAAAGACCCCATCAGGTAACCCAGGATAATCGCCTCCTCTCAGGAGCCTAAACTTGGTCACATTGGCAAAGTCCCTTTTACCAGGGAAAGTCCCATGGTCACAGGTTCCAGGCATTAGGACAAGGATATTTCCTAGAGGCCATCCTACCTACCACAGTCATTTCATTGTGCTGAACCTGCCCGATGCTGTCTTTTTTTTCCCCATACGGAAATTGAACCCAGGGGTGCTTAACCACTGAGCCACATCCCCAGTCCTTTTTATTTTTTTTTTGAGACAGGGTCTCACTAAGTTGCTTAGGGCCCTGCTAAGTTGCTGAGGCTGGTCTTAAAATTGGGATCCTCCTTCCTCAGCCTCCTGAGCCGCTGGGATTATAGGCGTGCACCACCGAGCCTGGCCTCATCATCTGTCCTTTTGGGAGAAAGTGGGGCTCCTGGCCAGGGGTTTGGGCTCTTTAGTCAGCCTGACCACTTTAGACCCTGCAGCAGACTTTTAGCCAATGGTGACTTTGGCAAGTAAAGTCACCTCTCTGAACCCTGGTTTCCCCATCCATAAGATGGGGTTGCTAAATGGATCACATCTTAGTCCACGTGTTTATAACAGGACGGCACAGACTCAGCAGTTTATCCAGGAAAGAAACTTGTTCCTCACGGCTCTAGAGGCCGCAAACCCAAGGTCAGGGGGCATGTGGTCCAGTGAGGGCCTGGCAGTGCCATCCTGTGGCGGAAGGGCAGAGAGCGGGAGAGGGCAGATGGATGTCTCGCAGCCCTGTGGTCAGCAGGCTCTTCCATGAGCTGCACCCTGAGCCCGGGCACTTGCTTCTGAAGCTCCACCCAGCAGGGGCCACCGGGTCCTCTGGGGGCCCAGGACTCCTGGAGGCCCGTCCACAGCTTCACGCCATCGCTCAGCGTCTCGACTCCTGCTGCGTGCCTGGCGTGTTCCAGCATGGTCTAGAGTGGCCTCTTCACAGTCCCCAAGTCGGCTCCGAGCCTCCAGGACCATGGGTTTAGTCTTCACATGCTGCCCAGGACACACGTGGTCTCTGCCATGGAGCTTAGGGGAAGCCAGGATGTCATCCTGTACAGTCCAGGGTCAAGCCCAGCCCCTTCCCCGGCTGCAGGCTGGGAGAGGGAGGTGGCCAGGCAAGCACCCAGGCCCCCTTCTAGGTGGGCTGATGTGGTGCAGGGATCAGAGAGCTGAAATGCCACCAGGAGCCCCTCCCTCCCTCCCCTGGGAAAACAATCCCATTGTGTTGTCCTTCACAGCCATCAGCGTCCTGGGTGGCTGTTACGCCTGGGCAGTGTTCTCCAGGGCTGGGACGCTTCTGACCACCTTGAGGTATCATCGCTGTGGCCCTGAACTTTCAGGAAACCTACAGCCTGAACACCTTGGCCCCAGAAGCCAGTGTGGAATCTCTCCAGGGCAGGAGGGGTGACATTGGGGTAGGAAGGTTAAGCAGCGGGGCCGGCAGGGGGGTTGGACTCGAAGCCAGAGTTTGCCAGTACTGACTCCTCTCCTCCGTCCCCAGCCATCTTTGTTGCCCGCCACTTCCTAAGTAGGGTTTCATCAACTCTTGGGATGCATGATGTCAACAGGCAAAGCAGAAAAAAGAAAAGACTTGCATGGTCCCCAAGGCTTTCCTATGGCTGTGACTGTGACTTGCATGGTCCCCAAGGCTTTCCGATGGCTGTGACTGTGACTTGCATGGTCCCCAAGGCTTTCCTAGGGCTGTGACTGTGACTTGCATGGTCCCCAAGGCTTTCTGATGGCTGTGACTGTGACTTGCATGGTCCCCAAGCCTTTCAGATGCTTACTAACTTTCTGACTCTCCGAGAAAAGGTCCTGGGGTAGAAGGTCTCCCTCTTCTGTCCCACATGGCGGGTACCCTGTGAGGGTGGCTCCGGTTCTCACCAGCTTCATCTCAAACAGGGCGTCCACCTGTTCCTGAGGCTCTTGAAGGCTGTTTCCGTGCCCGCAGTCTTGGGTGCATCTGCTGCCAGGGGCCAGGCAGCATAGAGCCACAGACACTGTCCCTCAGCAATGTGGGAACTCGGGGGAGCACCACACGGCTCCTGCTTATAGGCGTGGGACCATGAGGGGTGCAGCCAGGAGCAGGTGTGTCCCCAGGTGTATTCAAGGCGGGGCAGGGGTCAGCTTCAGGAGCCACTTGGGCAGGTGCACAGGTAAGTACTGGGGGTGGGGAGAGAGGTTCCGAGCCCCCTAGGATAGGATGACAAAGCCCAGCAAGGGTCTGTTTGGCAGAATAATGGTCCTAAGTGTCCACACCCCAATCCCTGGGGCCCTGAGGATGTTACCTGAGCCTGGCAAAAAGGGCTTCATGGAGGTGATGAAGGTGACCGTCTGCGATGGGGAGATTGTCGTGGATTATCAGGAGGCGCCATTGATAGCTCAAGTCCTTAAAAGCAGAGTCTTTCTGGCTGCGTTAGAGACCACGGGGGAGGCAGGAGGCGGAGCTGCCACTGTTGGCTTCGCAGATGGCGGAAGGGGCCGCGTCTCTAATGCTCTACTGAAACCAACGCCTCGGGCTGAGTGAATGTCTGGCTCCTGATTTCGGTGGCTGGAAAGTCCACAAAGCCCTGGCGCCAGTGCCCCGGTGAGGCCCTGAGCTGCATAGCGACATGGTGGCGAGGGGGAGCGAGCGCTGTGTGGAAGGCTTGCTCTCTGTAAAGCCACTGCTGTGGTGGGACTCCCGGAATGCATGCCCACAAGGAGAGCGGCGATCCCACAACGCCCTGAGCTCCTTCCTCTAGGCCTCACCCTCTCATGGCCCTCTGCCTCCCAACACAGCCACCCTGGGGACCAAAACATGAACCATTCGAGCGATGCACTCAGACCAGACCAAGGCAGGTGGCAGCCCCAGAACCAGGCTGCCACGCTTAGCAGGCAGTTGGCAAAGAAACAGGAGCTCAGGCCTGCAACTGCCAAGATGCCAGCTCTCTGTGGCCTCCGGGGGAAGCAGATGGTCCGCCAGAGCCTCCAGGGAGGACACGGCCCTGCTCATGGCTTGAGTTTAGCCTGCTGAGACCTGGCCTGGGCCAGGTGACCAGGGAGGACTTTTCTGAGGAGGTGGCATACATGAGTGAGATCCCAGGGACAAGCTGGGGTGCCCTGGGAGAGGGGGGCAAGGTGGGCAGGGGGCAGCGTGCCGGCAAGAGGCAGCAGGGAAAGTTGCTAGGGGTGCCCAGCGGGGGGGCAGGGCCAGCTGGGCAGGACCTCTTGGAACCAGTGAGGACTTTATTCCTAGCTGGTTTGGAAATGGTCTGCCGGTCTTCCACAGGGGGAGGAAAGATCAGTTTTCAAAAGATCCCTTTGTGTGTGGGATGTGGGGATGGGAGGAGACCCTGAGGGTCAGCGTCAAGTCTAGACGGCAGGGAGGTGACTGGAGGGTAAAACTCCAGTAAAACTGCTAGAGCGGTGGCTCAGCCATTCCCATGCTTGCCTGGCATGCACGAGGATGCGAGTTCAAACCCCAGCACCACATACACGACAAAGTATCAGAGCAACAAAGGTCACATGAAAAACGGAATAAAATTGATTCTCTTTCCCTCTCTCACTGTCCCTCTCTCTTAAAACAAAAACAAAAACAACAATCATTAAAAAAATAAAATAATAATAATAAAAAAACTACGGTAAAACAGACCTAACCAGGGACCAGCGGGGGGCCAGGGAGAAGGAAGCATTTCAGAGCCAGTGTAATGGGGACCTGGGTTGGGGGGATCTCAGCACTCAGGCAGCAGTCTGGTGGACAACGTGTCTGCAAGCTGGGGTCCAAATCCTAGCTGTAACAAGGCCTAACTGTGTGACTTAGCCTTCCTGTGTCTGGTTTCCCCAACTGTAAAATGGGGTGATAGTTGCTGGCTAATAGAATAATTACTTTTCCTGGCTGGGCACAGTGGTGCACACCTGTAATCCCAGTGGCTTAAGAGGCCTAGGCAGGAGGATCACAAGTTCAAGGTCAGCCTCAGCAACTTAGTGAGGCCCTGAGCTACTTGGTAAGACTGTCTCAAAATAAAATAGAAAAGGGGCTGGGGATGTGGCTCCGTGGTGAAGTGCTCCCGGGTTCAACCCCAGCACTTTTCCTTCCCTCCTTCCTTTCTCTCTCTCTCTGGCTCACTCTCTCCAGCACTTCTCGAACTTTAAAGCACGCTCGACTCCCCTGGGGATCTGGTTAAAAGCAAGTCCGCTTCCGCCGCTGGGTCTGGGCCGTCCTGAATTCTGATCTTATAGCACGTTACCAGGTGCTGTGGGCTGGTTGCTGCAGGTGCCAGCACCTCGCCTTGGGTGATCGGGTGGGAGGCTCTCCAGGTGGAGGTGAGTCCTCCCTGACTCCGGCCCCTTTGGGGATTTGGCAGTTGGACCCCAAGCCCGACTCTGGGCTGCTTAGGTGTGGCCCAGCTTCTTTTCCTCTTTTGCCTGAGCCCGGGTGGGACTTTTTTTTTTTTTTTTTAAGAGAAAAGGACAGAGAGAGAGAGAGAGGGAGAGAATCAATTCTTATTGAGTTTTTCACGTGGCTTTCATTGCTGTGACACTTAGTTGTGTACGTGGGTGCTGGGGTTTGAACCCGTGTACTCGCACACGCTGGGCAAGCGCCGTAACCGATGCTGGTCTTGTGGATGTCGGGTTCGTGTCCTCTCGGAGTCGAAGAATGAAACCGAGGGACACTGAGGCCAGCGTAGTAGACAGATCTTAATTTATAGAAGTAAAACATAGGGAAAAGAGCAGACTTCCCCAGAGTGGGGGAAGGGGACAGAGCCCCCAGGTGGGACTTCTTTTTTTTTTTTTTCTCTTTCTTTAAAGAGAGAAGGACAGTGAGAGAGAGAGAGAGACAGAGAGAATCAATTTTTATTGAATTCTTCACATGACCCTAGTTGCTCTGACACTCAGTTGTGTATGTGGGTTGCTGGGGTTTGAACCCGTGTACCTGTGCATGCCGGGCAAGCACTGCAACCACCGAGCCACCGCCCCAGCCCCCAGGTGGGACTTCTTAAAAGTGAAATTCACCAGGTCTACCAAGGAAAACCAAACAGACCTGCAAACAGGCCTTGAGGCCCTGAGGTTTCAGACCACCCTTCTCTGGATGCCTCTTGGGCTGCGCAGCACCCTGTGGACACCTTGCTTGGCCTCCAACCTGCCGGGGAACCCCACCCAAAAGCCCCCCACCCGGCCTCGGGCTTCCCCCTCCTTCTCTCCCCTTTCCGACCTCTTTCCTCCTCTCTGGCCTCCCAGCTGCCCTCCCCTTTTCCCTGGGGCAGAAGCAGCTGATGGGCCACCCAGCCTCTGGGCCCACTGCCGTTGGGAACGGTGGGTCCTCAAAACTCCTATTAGTTTTTCTTTCTCTTGTTATCATTTAGGTCTTCAGATTTTAGAGGGTCAGGTTTCCCCGGATGCTGTAGATGCCCAGGCTGCCACCGCCTCTCTGCCAGGACTGGGGTGGACCCATGGGGAGGGCAGGGGTGGAAGCTCTCTACCCCTGACGTGGGGCTGGGCCAGCTTTTGGGACCCAGGCAATGCTGCTCGTGGGAAGCTCAGGGTCCCTGATGCCACTACTCTCTGGTTTGTGTGCTGGGTACTCTGGGAAGGTAGGGTTGTCACCATGGGAGTGACAGTTCCAGTTTGTCCCTGACACAGAACAGGTGCTTGATGCAGAGAGTCAGTGGCCCCGCTCATCCCCAGCCAGCCATGCCAGGCGGTCTTGGGGGCTCTTCGCAGCGGGACCTGGGTTTCCATGGTAACGGACAGTTACCCCAATGCCGCCTGCATCACTTCCACACCAATTCTGCTCCTGTAAAGCAATGACGTCACAGTGTTGCTAGAGAAGCTGGTCTCAGTGGCCTGGGCATCAGGGGTGGGCATGGGTCCTAGTACAGAGCTGTGCCCCCACCTGGGCTCAACCAGTGTCTCTGGGAATGTCTGGGGGGACCTGGAGGCCAGCCCCTCTGTGGGTGCTGGACCTTCATGGGGCTCTGAGGGGCAGGTGCTGGACATCCTGGCCGAAGCGAGACCACAGCGCCCCCTGCTGGCAGGTCATGGACGTGCGCAGGCCCACCCAGCCTCTTCTCCTGGCCATTTACATGCGTGGTTTTGTTCTTATTCATTTGTATGTGGTCGGATGGATTTCATGTTCTCCCTGTGGGCTCGTATTATTACTATTTTGTTCTGAGGGACCATTTGCAGGTTAGTTGCAGACATTTTGACCTTTCACCCCTAAATATTTCAGTACGATTCCTCTACAAGGGCATCTCTTATATAGCGAGTTATCATACCCGGCATTCAACACTAGTACAGCAAAATACATTTTTTTTTTTTTAAGAAAGAGGGACAGTGAGAGAGAGATAAAGAGAGAAGCAATTTTTATTTAGTTTTTTTTTTTGGGGGGTGACTTTTGTTGCTCCTACACTTTGTTGTGTACGTGGTGCTGGGGTTTGAACCTGTGTACAGCGCGTGCCAGCAAGCACTGTAACCACTGAGCCCTGATACAGCATAAATTTGTGTGCATATATAAAGTGTGCATCAATACAGGTGCAGTGCACACCTGTCCTCGTAGCTGCTTGGGAGGCCCAGGTGGGAGGCTCACTTGAGTCCTCCTATTCAAGGCCAGCATGGACAACAGTGAAGCCCTGTCTCCAGAAATAGTCCATGTTCCAATTCCACTGGTTCTCCCAGGATTCCCTATTACAGCGTCCCCTCTCGCCCTGATTCAGGACCCAAACATTACATTTGGTTGTTATGTCTCTTTCATCTCCCTTATTCGGGAACATTCTTCAACTCTTCTTTATCTTTTACTCACTGGTGTTTTTAAAGAATTCAGGACAAACCTTCAGTTTCAGATTTGTTTATAGATCTGGGTAGGACGACCTCAAGAGTGACATTGAGTCCTTCTTGCTGCATTCTTTTTATTTTTTTATTTTAAAGCTGGTCAGCTGATGACCCAGAGAGGGAAGATTCTTGGAGACACGCCAGGGCTTAAATCTCTTCTCTGCACTTGGTTGCTGTGTGACTCTGGGAAGATAGTTGTACCTCTCTGGGCTGTAGTTTCCTCTTCGGTAACATGGTGGTGAGTGATCTGGCCCCATGGGCTGAGGAATGGTGTAGAGCAGGTGCCCTTGGCCAGTCTCAGGGGAGTAACACCCAATGCTTAGCGTTCCCCATTCTTCTCTGTACCCCCACCTCTCGGTTGACCTGGGTGTAGTGGCAGAAGGTTACAGTTAACAGGCAGATTCCCCTCAGCTATGCCAGAGCCCAGCAGAGTGAGTGGAGCCCAGAGCCACAGTCCCCTTAGACTCCGTTTCTGTCAGTGAGGTTTGGGGCGGGCCGGAAGGGGAAGCCGGCAGGGACCCAGAATGTTCCCTGCTCCCTAGGTCTAGCAGGGCTGAATTCTCGCACCCCCAGTCAGCCCACCCGCGGGCCTCCTGGAGAGGAGTAGAGTCTGCTGGGGGAGGAGGCTGTCCTCGAGGCCCTGGGCTCTGGGGGAGGCGCGAGAGCCTTCCTGCTGTGCTGAGCAGAGTTAGGGTGCTGTGTTTTGGTTGGCTTTTCTTGCAGTGCTGGGTTCAAACCCAGGGCCTCACACATGCTAGGCCCTCTACCACTGAGCTTATCCCCAGATGCTAAAATTTGAAATTAAAATGGTGAGATGCTTCAGAAGTACAAAAAAAAAAATAATAATGTGATTAACACCCCTGTGCGCACCTCGGCCTGCTCTTTGAACACACCGGAAGTATTTATTTGTTTCTTCGACTTCACTCTTCTCCTGAGTGGAAAGGGGACCCAGGCAGCCCTCTAGGTCAACAGGGGTGGAAAACCATTCTACTTTCTTCCCCAAACCAAGAAAACCCACATCCCACCAGTGGCCACCTCCTCTGCCAGTTGCCACCTTGGATGTCAAGGACACAGTGGTGGAGAATGGCGCTCGACTCCCACCCAACCCCGCACAGGAGCTCCCTGCCGGGGCTCTCGGGATCCAGCGTGGGTGCGTGCCTCCCATTCCGGCAGAAGGACCGCATTCCTGCCGCAGTCTCAACAGAGGACTCCCATTTTTTTTGAGCTCCTTTTAACAGTGGGACTTAATAGTCACAGAGATCCAAGTGACATCGGGCAGGCCAATATTTCCAGGATAAGAAATAAAGAGCATTAACCATAAAATAAGATTGACAGGTTGTACTTCATTAAAACTAAGAACATCGAAAATATAAAAAATCAAAAAATCAAAAAAATAAAACTAAGAACATCTGGTCATCCCAAGACTTCAGGAGCTGGCACATCTATAATCCCAAACGATTTAGGAGGTGGAGGCGGGGGGATGGCAAATTTGAGTCCAGCCTGGGAAATAGAATGGGGCGGAGATGTAGCTCAGCGGTGAACTGCCCCCGGGTTCAATCCCCAGGACAGGGAACAAAACATGTTGAATTAACGAAGTCGGGTACAAGAGATCAGACCCTATGTTTCCACCTGTGTCAAGTTCAGAAGCAGAGGAGACTAATCCACCTCTGGTGTAGCAGTCAGGCGAGTGGGTTCCTGGCCAGAGGGCAAGAGGAGCATGCTGCGTGGTCCTGCCTGCTGGTCTGGGTACATGTTGCATTCACCTGTACAGGTGCAGGGGGGCCGTGGACCTGGGATCTGTGCATGTTCCCTTTTGGGCATGTCGGATTTCAATCAACGCTTCTTTGGGTGCTGGGATCAAACCCAGAGCCTTGCATGTGCTAGGCAAGTGCTTACCACTGAACCACACCCCCAGTGCGGAACCAGCACGTGTACTGGAAACTTGTATTTCTGGGCCCAACCTGGAGACCAGGTGAGGCAGCCATGCTAGTGGGGCAAGGGGTGGAGCCAGTGGTCCAAAGGGGGCCAAGAGAATTTGCTGGAGGGTTGAGCAGGAGACTCCCAGGTGTTCCACCTGGCCCAGGGTTGCCCTGTCCCCCAGAAGCAGCAGGGTTGAGAGGGACGTGGAGCAGATGTCCCCTCCTGGCTTCTCTTCTGCATCATGAGCTGGCTCAGGCCTGGCCTTGACGGCAGGTGCACCCCAGGCCTCCTGGGCCTGGAGGGAGCATGGCGTCTGGGTCCTGCCTGGCCTCACCAGCTTCTCTAACCCTCCAGGATCGACCCCTCAAGGCTGCCTGTGCTGGAGACCCCAACCGCTACTACGACAGGGCTGCCGGGGTATGTTGCTACCGCTGCCCCCCAGGTGAGTGGGGTGCTGGGCTGGGGAAGAAGAGGGGCTTTGTCTTCGGGTTGTGACCGCTGTGGGGGTTGGGGCCTGGGGAGCTGACAGTCACTGTCCTATTTGTGCAGGTTTCTAATGTCACAAAATCCAGGTCTCTCTTGGAAGGGTAGGGGTGGTGGAATCAGACTAGGTTTGTTGCTGTGAGCTCCTGGTTTTAGTTTAAAGCTGCCCTTTACTGGACGTTCGCCACGTACACGCTAGTCTAGACCCTGTGTGCTTTGCACATCTCAGTAGCTGCTCACCGTTGTCCCTTACCAGTCCCATTTGCAGATAAGACTGTTGGGTCCCAGCAAGGTTCAGTAACATGCTTGGGGTCACAGAGCTGGGACATAGTGGAGCCAGCTGCGGCTCTACTGACCCCAGCACCTGGACTGTCACCATTCCCCTGACTGCCCTTCACTTCTGGGGTCTGGAAGCTCCCTGTTGTTCTTGTCTGCTTCAGCCCAGAACACACATTTCATCCCAGGTGACCTGGAAGTCATACTTCCAGGGGAACAGAGCTTGCTTGACCAGGGCTGGCATTCTGGAATGCTCCTCCACCCCCAGGACAGTGATGACTCCTGGTAGATGATCAGGAAATCCTTCTGGAACATTCTCCAAATGGTGCTCCATTCTGAGGAGGTGGGCAGTTAGAACAGGGTCATGAGGCATTTCGGTCCCTTGTGGTTATTAGCAAAGTCCCAAGGTGCAAGTAGTGGCCTTCATTAAGTGGGGCACCAGTTGACGTTGTGGTGTGGTCTCTGGGGGAACAGAGATTGGCACAGGGCAGGAGAGACCTTAGTTATGACAGTGGAGGGTGGGAGGAAGTCTGTATGTGACTGGTTCATTAAACTGCCGCTTGCTTTGGGCCTGGCAGAACATGGGAGTGGGCGAGCATCGTCTGGAGGGCTTCCTGAGGGCAAGGGGGTGAGGGCTCATCTGCCCACCATTTAATCCTCCCGGCCATGCTGCCTGGAGGATGGCGACAGGCTGTGGTACACGGGTAGGTCGCCGAGGGAATGTGGCCCAAGCTGGGCGAGAACCGGGTCAGGCCATTCCTAGACCTGTGGCCTCTTAGCTTTCTCATGATACCGTACATAGGCCACCAGAGGACGGAGAGGTGTTTTGGGAAAGAATTTGATACATTCTATTTCCAAAGATGATTCCTGTTATAGTATAGGGGCAATGTAGGACTTGACTGGCCTTTCCTGCCATATTTGATAGTCTTTGTGTTGATTTTGGATGATGTCCAGTGGGTCCTCATGCTGGGTTCAGTGCTGGGGACCTCAGTGCTGAACGGGTCCCCCAGCCAGCCCTCTCCTGTCCCATCTGCCTGCCCATGTGTATTGGTCTGCATGGTTGCAGTAAAAGAAGACTGTGTGTAGGGTGGCATAGGGCAGGGTGGCATAAACATTATTTTCCTCTGGAAGCTGGAAGGGCCAAGATCAAGTTTCTACCTGGACTTGGTTTCTGATGAGGTCCCTCTTCCTGCCCTGCAGTCAGCTGCCTTCCTGTTTGGGGGAATCTGCCTCTCTGTCCCTCTTACCCCTCTTCCTTTAAGCCCACCAGTCCTATGCGATTAGGCCTTCACCCTAAATAACCTCATTTAACCTCTTGAAATCCTGTCTCCAAATAGTTACATTGAAGATTGGGGTTTCCACACATGAATTGGGAGTATGAAATTAAGTCTCTCCCCTTGTTCTCCCAGACATTGCTTCCCTGTGCCCAGCCTTCTACTATCCCTCTTCTTATCTGTTCATCCCTATGCCCACCTATCCATCCATCCTCCCATCCATCCATCTATCTATCTACATACCCATCCACCCATGCATTCATGCATCCACCCCCCCCCCCCCCCCCCC
>PVKS010022254.1:0-33996 GCA_004027875.1 Aplodontia rufa | reverse complement strand
CTCATGGATTAGAACCATAGAACAAAAATGCAATATGTTCATATTTATAAGATACAGTTTCTGGGGCTGGAGCGGTGGCTTAGCGGTTACAGTGCTTGCCCGGCATGCGCAAGTACACGGGTTCAAACCCCAGCACCACGTACACAACTAAGTGTCAGAGCAATGAAAGCCATGTGAAAAACTCAATAAAAATTGATTCTGTCTCTCACTGTCCTTTAAAAAAAAAAAAGATACAGTTGCAAGACACTGCATAAGACATCTGAACAAGCTACGCTGCAGCCTGCACAAAAACGCAAATGCTTAATCCCATTGTCAAATATATCAAGGGAGAAGGAGAAATGTTGGAACTGAGACAAAGCAAGGTGCATTCCAAGCAGTTATGTCACTGTATATACTATAGGCATGTATATAAAAAATGTTCTTCATACGTTTAAGAATTGTATCACTGTACTTGGAAAAATATAGGACCCAGAAGAGAGGCAAGGGATGGGGGACAGGAGGGTGGTAGAGGGGTGGGGGTGGGGGGATATTGACCAAATTGTACTTCTGTCTTGTGTGCATCTAGGAATATGTGACAACAAATCCCATCATTGCGTACAACTATAATGCACTAATAAAAAAATAAATTAAAAAAAAAAATAGGGATGGACCTACCATATGATCCAGCTATCCCTCTGCTGGGTATTTTTCCAGAAGAGTTAGAATCAGCATCTTATAGCAACCCAGCAAAATCTATGTTCGTAGCAGCTCAGTTTACAAGAGCTAAATTATAGAACCAACTCAGATGCCCCTCACTGGATGAATGGATCCCAAAACTGTGGTACATATATAACATGGAGTTCTACTCAGCTATCAGAAACAATGATATTGCAGCCTTTGAAGGTAAATGGATGGCGATAGAAGAAATCACGCCAAGCAAAGTTAGCCAAACCCAGAGAGTCAAAGGTCAGATGTTTTCATTCGTTTGTGGAGGCTGGAGCTAAACCCAGGCCTGTGTGAAAGGCAGTCAGTCTCAGATATTAGACCCAACAAAGACGTAGTAACACATAATCTAGGGCAACCATAGATATGCAGTGGGGGGGAATAGAGTAGGTAGCGGGGAGAGGGAGGGAGAATATGGAGGGACCTGGGGGTAATTCTGGTTTAAGTGTATATGCATATTACATTGTTACTTTAAATGCATTTATGATTGCACAATAACTCAACTCCTTAGTTTAAAAAATCGTGGAGAAAAAAGAACAATGAGCTTTCACAGCATGTTTATCTTAAAGGCTCTTTTCTCCAACTTATGTATAAGTGGTGCTGGGGTTTGAACTCGCGTACTTGTGCATGCCAGGCAAGCACCATAACCGCTGAGCCACCGCTCCAACCCCTTCTCCAACTTATGTTTGTGATGCCTTTGTCAAGAATCAGAGGACTGGGGCTGTGTGGGTTTGTCTGTCTCCTGTGCCATCAAGGACCCATCTCTTAATCCCATCACGATGGCGACTAAATTTCCACCTGAGTTTTGAGAACACTCAAACCACAACTCCATTTGAATTCTTTTGGGTTCTTCCTTTTCTTCCGAAACCACCAGCATTCAAATTAGTAATTCATTGGCACAAATATAACTACAAATTCTGGATGTGCAAGTGGTTGTTGGCCTGCTAATCTCAGCGCGAAGCAGTTGTCAATCGGCACATACCCACTGGACGGACGCAACGAGTTAGCGTTGGTCCTCATTTTCCATGAGCAGCAGAAACTCGGGCAGGCCATCCTTCCTGCTCCAAGCACTTCCTTGGAGGAACCCAGGAACCCATGCAGGCATAGCTTCCTGGGTGCTCCTCTCTGCATTCTGTCATCGTCCTGACCACTCGACATGCCCGATCCCAGGGTGCATCCCTCAGTCCTTTTTGGCTTTTCCACCTGTAATCAATGCCTGGTGAGCTCACTTGGGCCAACTGCATCAAATGCGGTCTCTGCAAATGACTGCCACCTTTACCCTCCAGCTGGGACCTCCCTCCCAAAGGCCAGGCTCTGCCGACTCAGCATCTCTGCTTTGATGTCTAGCTGACATCTCAAACTTGACGAAGCCTGGGTTTCTCTCCACCTGCAACACCCGCTATCAGCTCAGCAGCTGCAATTCTAGGTGCTCAGACCACAAACCTGAGATTCACCTGTGCTCCTTCCTCTCTTTCATGCCTACATCCAAGCTGTTAGCAGATCCTATTGGTTAGATTTGAGTGGCTGATGAAGTGATGCAGGCACAGCAGATATTGTTGGGAGATAGTTCTTCCTGGGCCTCTCACATGTCTGCACTTCCTGAGAGCAGAGACTGTCTTTTGGAGGCTGTTAGTATAACCAAAAGCCTTGGTAGATAGACATGCTGTCCCCCAGAGCAAAGGGCAGATATGCTTAACGTCCAATAAAAATAATACCTCCCAACAGAAAAAAGGGCATGGTTGCTTTCAGCCCATGCTAAGATCTGAATTCACTAACCCAGGGGCCCAACTGTGACACAGCCCACTGGTGAACAGCCCCCACCTGGACTGCTCTGTGTTGTTCTGGTGGGACTCGGGGGACAAGGAATACCAACAAACATCAGACACATGGTTCTAGCTGCACTGTAATAAAGAATCTTGTCTCTCCGGACACAGTAACACAAACTAGAAATCCCAGCAGCTCGGGAGGCTGAGGCAAGAGGATCACAAGTTCAAAGCCAGCCTCAGCATATCAGCAAGGCCCTAAACTAAGCAATTTAGTGAGACCCTGTCTCGAAAAAAAAGGACTAGGGATATAGCTCACCTCTGGGTTCAATCTCCAGTACCCGAAAAAGAGAAATCACTAACGGGTCATCAACTTCTAAACTTTTTGCACCAACTATGTGCTCGTATTACTACAACCTGAGGTCTGTGGCTTTTCAAGAACTTTTACCTTAAAGTTTCAGGTAAAATACTCCCATCTAGTGGATAAAAGAAAAATGCCCAGCTTATCTTAGTTGCGAACACCATCACCATAAAGAAGGAATTAAAACAACTGATTTTTTCACATTTATTCTGTTTCGTCACCCTCACAATACAGCACCCCAGAGAAGCCCTTGAAGCACCACTAGTGCCCCCTGGAAGGACTGGATGGGAGGAGACGTTACAGAATAATCTTCGGGATCACGTATAAATGTTACTCTGAATCTCATTTGCTGTCATCAATTTCTTCAACATCTCTGTGCCCTGGGGAATATTCTGGAAGAAGAAAAAAAGCTGTTACGACTTCAGTGAGAGGCAACATGCACACCAGCCTGTCGCTCTCAAGATGTCATAAGCTGAACAGCACCCAGCTGCCTTCCTGTGCCTCTTTCCAAGAGGACTCAGCACGTCCTTCCCCAGCCCAAACCCTGAGGTGCACCCGGCCCCCCACCGCAGCCCTTCCTCCCCCACACTCAGTGCTCACGCTGCCTCTGCACTGCTCCCCACTACGGCCATCCATTTTCAAACCCAGCTGCACTGCCACTTTCTCCCAAGAGCCCTGCCTCAGGCCACCTCTTGCTGGCACCAGGAGGACTTTCCCAGGTGCCTGCACCAGGACTTTCCCAGGTGTCTGCACCAGCACCTCCTCCTGGCTGAGAGTGGCCGCAGCTCCGCAGCCGCATGGTGGTGCTGGAGGATGGGGCTCCAGCTAACCCGTTAACAGCTGCCAAACAAATCCCACTTTAGATGGACCAGAACGACACGATAACTCAGGTGGCTTCACTGGGTCATTCAGAAAACAGCACTCTTCAGTGTGACCAGCACACCCTTCCACAAATGAGTAACTTCAAAGCAAGCTATGAAAGTGTTTAAAAGGAATTTAAATTTCCCTTCAACTGGCTGACAGAGGTGTAATGCTCAGAACAAATCCAAACATTCATGAAGCTCCTGTACAGGGAACAGTCCACAGCCCTCAGAGAACTGCTCCCCAAACATGGGATGAGCTGCCAGCAGACCACAGAAGCCAGCATCATCTGTACAGAGCTAGAAAAAGATGCCAGCCTTTCCAGCATCATCCCTGCCTCCAGCTACCTTGAAAGACGTGCTTCACGTACATCAAAACGGAGCCTTACAGTCCCACTGTTCACCAGTCAGCCAAGGGCTGCTGAGGCTGTCTTCCTGCAAGGTGTGAGGTGAACCAGGCACATCAAAAAGAAGACAATGGTCTCTCACACAGGAGCTGAGAAAGAGCTGACTGCAGAACCTACCAGCCTCACCCGATAGCTACTCCAGAAGGAGACAGGGCTGTGGACCAACGCTGCCACAGCCTTTCCCAGGCAGTCCTCCCTACACCAAGAAGCGAAGGCTGCTGCGCACGTGTTCTCAAGCGCACGTCTAAGAGTCAGCCCACAGGCCTAAGGGTGGGACAAAGGCTCAGTGATGATTCTCTCATCCTTACACACCCAGTCCCCTCAAAATCAGGTGATCGCCTGTCATGATGAGTTCAGACACACTAACTCAAAAACGCCTTTTTTTTTTTTAAAGAGAGAGAAGGACAGTGAGTGAGAGAGTGAGAGAGAGAGAGAGAGAGAGAGACAGAGAGAATCAATTTTTATTGAGTTTTTCACATTGCTTTTGCTGCTCTGACACTTAGTTGTGTATGTGGGTGCTGGGGTTTGAGCCCATGTACTCATGCATGCCAGGCAAGCCCCGTAACCACCAAGCCACCCTTCCAGCCCCCCAAAAATGCCTTCTTAAAAGTCACAACCTTCCAAATTAGTTCTACACTTCTCAGGCAGTAAATCCACCTGTGCACATGGACACATGGGAGGTGAGGGCAGTGCACTGACCTACACACCAAAGCAGAACACCCGTCGCATTACAGAAGGGAATCCAGGGGAAAGGGCGACGACCCAAGCCTAGGCCAGACCAGGAAGCTGGGCTTGCAGGACAAAGGCTCTCCGAGTGCTGCTCATGATTGGCGCTGACCCCAATACACATTCAGGTATGTTGTTAGATTCATTCTAAAGACTCAGCTGCTGGTGCAAGTGAGCTAAAACCTTACCTTAGCAAAGCCTTTCAAGCTTCTGGAAGAAAGTATAGGCTTAAAAGCTTCCACTGTAACGGGGTCTAACTTCATCACATCAGTGTAGCACACATACAGAATTGCAGGGGTTCTCCACACTTGACAGTAACTCAGAACTATGAACACACAAGAAACCACTTCAGTTTCTATTATATGATTTCTAAACTGACCAACTTTGAATAACGAAGGCTGCAGCAACCCTCTCTTGGGACCCCTCCCTCTTTGGGAGCTCTGCTTTGTTTCTTTCTTTTACTCTGAGAAATCCTGTTACTTTGCTCTCGAAAAATAAATAAATAAAGCCTGCATTTAAAAAGTCATCTCTGTTGCCTCTTTAATCAAGACATTTACTGTTATGCTAAATCAATTATAATGCATATTTTCATTCAAAATCAAATCTCTTGCTTTTACAAATTATCTTTATTTTACGTTTCCTGAACATACTGCTGAGATAATATTAAGTAGTTGAGAGGTTAAAATTTACTCTATAAAAAACAAAGTAAGCTACATGTAACAAGTGTATAATGCTTACTGTAAATCCTTCAGTCACTTCTCATTCTAGTAAACTTAACGTGAAGGGCAAAAAAAACTTCACTTTAATACAGTACACTTAACAAATAACAACTTTAACAAAATATAAACTACTGCAAAGCTCATGGCAATCTATGTCTAACTTGACAGCAGGATATTACAGCAATAAAAAATATTAAAGCAACAATCAAGCTTCAACATTACTTTCTATTTTGAAAATTAAAATGTATCAATTTTTCATACAATTTACAACTAACATTGGCTTGCACCGAGTTATCAAAGATCACAAAGAAACAGTAATTCTGAAAGCAATCTGAGCTGCTCTCAGAAGACAACTGTGTCTAGAAAATTTTAAAACTGAAATCAAATAGACTATACTTGTAACTATAAACACTGAGGATTAATAGCAATATATTGTTTGTTTTTTTTTGTCACTGGGGTTTTCTTGTTTTTTGGTGTGGGTACTGGGGACTGGGGATTTAATCCAGGAGTGCTTAACCACTGAGCTGCATCCCCAGACCATTTTTTAAATTTTGAGGCAGGGTCTCACTAAATTGCTTACAGCCTTGCTAAGTTGCTAAGGCTGGCTTTGAACTTGCAATCCTCCTGCCTCAGCCTCCCAAGCCGCTGAGATTACATGTGTGTTTGCCACCACTCCCGGCAATATACTGGCTTTCATCATCAATGAATTACCTCAGAAAGATCTCTAACAATGAAAATAATAATAAGCAGTAAGATAAAATGTAAACATTATCAATTTTGATATTACCCGCTGCAGGAAGACCATGTACAATGTTCGGCTGTTCTAGCAGGGAACAACAGGCAACGTCCTTGAAGTTCTGTGTTTTCAGGGCTTTCAGGAAAGGAGAAGGAAGACTGCCAGTAGATTCGGAGGTTTTATAGTCCGTGACGTGTCGACACGTGAGAATAGTCACTTGCAAGTTCTTCCTTGAACAGGAGCCAAAAACCTGACACAAAATTGATTTAAAATGATACAAAGGCAACTGTGTTAGGGGACGGAAACGCTGCCCCAGGCAGTCACCCCAGTGTGGACTCTGTGCCTTGCAGCAGGGGCGCAGGATGCAGGCTTTCCTGCCCTGACCTGGGTTAGACCTTGGTTCTGCTTTCTCGTCTGTTAACTAAGGCAGTGCTACCTTCTTCAGAGACTGCGACGTCAACCAGCAACCTCGAATCGACAGTGCCAGAGTAGTCACCACAGGACTGCTGCCCTGAGCAAGAGAGTCTCAAGCACACCCCACGGTCAGTCTGTCCCTTGCCCATTACCAATAACTACTCCTGGAAAACAGCTCTTACTAAATTCCCTTTTCAGTTACTATAACTGTGGGCCCTCAAGGTTCTCTTCTGTAACTTAAGAGTAGATCAGGTAGATCTCCAAGAATCCTTACCTTCAAATGAAAATCTATAGTGACACAAAGCAAGCAACTGGCTTTTGTTTTTGTTTTTTTGTTTTGAGGGGGAGGGTACGGGATTGAACCCAGGGGTGCTTAACCCACTGAGCAACATCCCCAGCCCTTTTTATTTTTTGAGACAGGGTCTTACTAGGTTGCTTAGGGCCTTGCTAAGTTGCTGAGGTGGCTTTGAACTTGAGAGCCACTGGGATTACAGGTGTGCACCAATGCACCTGGCTGAGCGACTAGCTTTTAAAGGAAAAGGAGTAGTTTTCAAGATACCACACTTGTTCACGAATATTCTGTGAAAATGACAAAACAATTATTGCCAATAATAAAAATAAAAATTGAAGATTCTCCATCAAGCGCCATAAGTGATTCAAACACTGATTCCATCGCATCACGACTTTTCAAACAAATGCGAGAATAAATGCAACGTCAGTTTGTTTCCAAGTACATCCCACTCAGAAAGAAAAATTGCTCACAGGACCAGTTTACCTTCCTTCCCACAACCCTTAGAAGACTGAGTCCAGCGCTTGAGAACTAGCAGACTACAGTCTGCTTGGTTAACAGGATTACCTGACCAAAACAGCAGAGCTGTTCTTAATGAATTTTGTTTTAGGGGCTGGAGCGGTGGCTTGGCAGTTACGGTGTTTGCTTGGCATGCACGAGTACACAAGTTCAAACCCCAGCACCATGTACGCAGCAAAGTCTAGGATCAACGAAAGCCATGTGAAAAACTAAATAAAAATTGTTTCTCTCTTTCTCTCTCTAAGAAAAAAAAAAGAATTTTTGTTTTAGAAATGTGTAATTTTATATTTTTTTCCAAGTCTAGAATATGTTCCTTGTTCCACAACACAAAAATAATGAAGTATATTTGAAATAACAGTCACCCTACAGTCACCTGTATTTTTTAAATACAGATTTAAAAAATATAAAAAAACAGTAATTTCCTAACATTGAGATTTGATCCGCTGCTCCAGAAAAATACATAAACGTACACTGAATATAAGATGGTTCACAGATCTTTCTAAACAACTCTTCATTTAATGAAATGCATTTACTAGTTTTTAGCAAATGATTCTAAGTATGTCAACTGGTTTAAAGTAAGTATATAAACAAATTTTTATTTCTAATAATTTGATTTTCATAAATCCTGAGATTTAAGCTAAGACATTTCTTAGCAACATATAAGTCTGAAGGGCCTACTTGATTTATAAATACAGGTGAAAAAAAAAAAAAGATGAATGATTCGGGTGAAGACTGTACCATTTACCCCTAATCTGGTCATTACACATGTACTGAAATATCGTGCACTGAAATATCACATTGCAGCCCACAAGCATGTACAATTTTGGGTCTATTAAAAATAAAAATAAGTGCTAGAAAGGTAGCTCAGTGGTACAGTGCTTGCCTGGCATGGGCAAGGACCCAGGTTTAACCCCCAGCACCACAGATACAACTAAGTGGAAGAAAAACAAAAACCAGATTGGAAAAAAAAATTAAAAATGACTCTTTTTCTCTCCCTCCCTCTCTCTCTCTAGAAAAAAAAAAAAAAAAAGAAAAAGAAAAAATAAGCCAGTCGGGCATGGTGGCACACACCTGCAATCCCAGCATCTTGGGAGGCTATAGCAGAGGATCACAAGTTCAAAGCCAGCCTCAGCAACTGAGCAAGGCCCTAAGCAACTTAGTGAAACCCTGTCTCAAAATAAAAAATAAAATGTATTGGGAATGTGACTCAGTACTTAAGAGCCCCTGGGTTCAAGCCCTGGTATAAAAAAAAATGTAAAAAATTAAAAATATTAAAAATAAGCCAGGCAAGATGGCACACACCTGTAATTCCAGCTACTCAATGCTGAAGGATTGCAAATTGAGGCCAACCATGGCAACCTGGCAAGACTTTATCTCACAATAAAAATTAAAAAGGGCTGAGGATGTAGCTCCATGTTAGAGAGTTCCTGGGTTCTATCCCTGGTATCACATACACAAAAATAAAGACACACACACACTGAGCATCCCTGAGCCACAAAATATAAAATTTGATCAACTGTATCTCTATTTCCATCAAATAAAAAAATTTAAAAAAAATATAAAATTTGAAATGCTTCAAAATCCAAAAAATTTTGAGCACCTATACAACACCAGAAGTAGAAAATTCCACACCATGAAACTATGTTTCATACACAAAGTTACTAAGAATATTATATCGTTACCTTCAGGTTAAGCATATAAGATATACATGAAACAAAGGAAATTGTGTTTAGACTTGGAGCTCACCACACATATACATGCCATTATGTATATGAAAATATTCCAAACTCCAAAATAATATAAAATCTGAAACATTTCTGTCTCAAACATTTCAGATAAGTATACCGACATCAACCTGTAATACATTATCACCTGCCAAAATTATGGCTTCCTCTAAAATCCCTAGAAGAGTTCAATTCCTCATTTTACTGTGTACATACTATGTGCACCATTTCCCAACAAAATGAAGACTCAAATCTACTCTTACCTAAGGCTAAGAAAAATGGATGTCATATTTTGGTACCTGGAGTGAGTGGCACCTGAGTGCCAATCCTGGAACACCTACTGATGCCTTTGCACACCTCTCCTCCCTGTTTGCCACCTGCACTGTTGTCACTGGGGTTTTCCACCCTTGGCTGTGACACTGATCATTACATGAGTAGCTTTTTTTTTTTTCAGGGCTGAGGACAGAACTCGGGGCCTTGTGTGTGCTAGGCAAGCGCTCTGCTACTGAGCTAAATCCCCAACCCCACATCTTTTTCTTTCAAATAAAATACTAACATGGATAGAAAGAATCCAGCTAGTTTTTACTTCTCTAACCTACAACCCTTAGCATAATGCGGACTGTATTTATTGGTTAGTCATGTTAAATAAGTAAGTTCTTTTATTTTGAATACTCTACAATAAACTTCTATATTATCTGGAGAAAATAAAAACAAATTCCTTTCCTGTATAATATTTGACTGCATAAGTTTAAGTGAAAAGATGTGCGGCTGGAGGGGTGGCTTGGTGGTTACGGAGCTTGCCTGGCATGCGCAAGTACACAGGTTCAAACCCCAGTACTCACACACACAGCTATGTGTCAGAGCAATGAAAGCCATATGAAAAACTCAATAAAAATTGATTCTCTCTCTCTCTCTCACTCTCCTTCTCTCAATAAAAAAAAAAAAAAAAAAAGAGGGGGGAAGATGCTGAATCCTTAAAAACCACCAACTCCAACACCAACTCTAACCAATCACAGGTTCTCATTTCTCTCTTACCTTTTCCAGCCATTGATACTGTTGATCTTCAGCAACGTAGCAACTGCACTGACAAACACACACCTGAAAAACAAAATACCAAGGTTTCTGTCAAGGTAAATAAATTTCATACACACCCACCCTGCCACCACGGGAAGCTCATGTGAACACTAATGTAACACTGCTATCGTCTGGGTCTGGAACGTCCTCCGAAGGCCCACGAGTTTCTTACAGTTTCCACCACCTGCCAAAGTTTCCATCAGCTTAGAACATTAGGACATAGTAGAAACTTGAAGAGGTGGGGCTTTGGGGGAAGTCTTCAGGTCACTGGAGGGTGTGGCCTTGACGGGAACTTGGGTCTCTTCCTCCTCTTTTCTTTTGCTTCCCAGTCATGGGGTAAGTAGCTCTACTATTCTATGTGATCCTACCATGATGTGCTGCCCCTCAAAGGCCTAAAAGGAATGTGTCTGCCTGATCATGAACTGGAACCTGATATACTGTGAACCAAAATAAACATTTTCTCTTTTTAACCTGTACCTGTTTATTGCAGTGACAGAAAACTAACACAAACACTGACATAATACATGTTTTCCTGCCTCTACTACTGGCCCATTCACTTCTCTTAAAATTTAAGAGTTAAACCAATACTGGCAACTGGCATCAGAATAAAGAACTCACTGAGAGGGCAGTTTGGAGACTTGGCCCATGAGATTCTGGGGTACATTAACAGAAAATACTCTATGAAACTTAAATGACTAAATTTTAACCACAGGAGTTCAGTCCCACATACCGAGGGACTTGATTTTAGACGATAAAACACACAAAAAGCCTCTGAAGGGGACAGGTGTGTAGAGTCCACTGTCCTACACCATTCATTCCACAGTTTAGCACAACCAACTTCTTCCCAGGTGCCTGAATTCATAACAAATGACGACAAAAATGCTGTAAGAGAACGAGTCACACAGTTAGTGCTTAGCTCCACAAGCCGTACTTTCTATTCAAGAAAAAGCTAACTCTAGAATTTCAGAGCTGAAAAAAAAATCACTCAAGACCATCTATTGCCATCACTTTGAAGGACGGCATTCTGGGGCTTCCCATGAAGGCTACACTGAGTAAGACAAGACTACAGTAGGGAATTGGGAAGACAGACTTCTCACTGTACTGTCCCAGTGTAACACACCCAGGAAAATGTTAGACCAGAACTTCATATGAATGAGTCAACAGCCACTTACTAGGTACTTACTATGTTCCCTAAGTCCTAGGAGTACTTTGCAGGGTAAGGGATCTTAACTGGGATTCCCAAATGCTCTCCTCTCAATACCTGTAATTCTCCTAAAATTACAAAGGTCTTTGTGCTTGTACACAAACATTGTTCTAGATGAACTCTATACTTTTCTACCTTTAATTCACCAAGTGAACCAACATAAAGACCTCAGCACTTAACTGCTCAAAAATGCTAGTGATTACTATGAGTTCTCATCATGTTAATTGTTTTCAAAAGTCTGTCAATGCAAACACATTTAAGTAAACTTGGCTACAACACACCAGAAACAGTTCCTTGAGCTTTGAGTTCCTGAATCCACAAAATATTTCTTTTGGAATTTATTTTTAAGCTTATTAAAAAGATGGCAGACATGAATAGGTGATGTATTTATCTCTACCATGACTTTTCTTTTTTAAGTAATCAACATTTGAAGTTGGTTAGGATAGAAGGAAGTAGATAGCTTCATATTTTATTCTTTCAACAAAATGTCTAGGATGCCTGCATTTTCACTTACCTACAGCATTATTTCCTATAGCAATCAGAAACTTGGAACAAGGATATTTTTCTAGCAGAGAAACTTCCAGAGATGTTTTCGTTTGTCTTCGAAGAAGCCGCACCTCCCTAACACAAGGAGCAAGATGAAACAAAGCAACTTAAACACTGTGAGTATTCTCCTTTCAGAAAACGGCACTGTGCGTAGAACTGCAGTGCCCTTGCGATGGGTAAAACGCACTTGCACTTTATGAAGAATGTAATACAATCTTTTCAGGCACTGATAATCAACAGATAAAACTACTGCGGGCAAACTTCACGTCCATGGTGACATGTCAATCTTGGCATCCCTAAAAGTATGAAAAACGAGCAGGGTGCAATAAGAAACAGAAAGCACCGCTTCAAAGCACTCTCGCCAACAAAATATGGAATGTGAATCTGACCAAAGTTCCAACACGCAACATTCATTTGCGGGAAATGCAGGTGATGGGCACACGAGTGAAACGACAGCAGGAGGAAGCAAGCAGACAAATCCGGAGCGCGCAGCAGGAGTGAAAAAGGAAGGTGGACCGCGCCAAAAGAAATGGACGTCTAGACGTACGCGGATCCACCCAAACCCCCGGAAATCCAGGCAGGGGTTACTAAATGACACCCAAAGAGCACGGTCACGTAACGGGACCCCTGGGTGGCTTGGCTCGCACTCGTCGAGGATGGGCGGGACCTGGGAGGCGCTCAGCTGCGCCCCCGCTTCTGCTTGCAGGGGTTTTAAGGGGGGCCCAGCTGCCACCGCTCCGCGACCTGGGCGAGCGGCACGGCGAGGGCGCGCGCAGGCCCAGCCCGGGGCCCGGCAGCCGCGGGCGAGGCTCGGCGAGGACCGCGCCCCGCCCAGGCCCCGCGCCGCCCGCTCGCCCCCTCGCGGCCGGGGACCAGCGCGCTCCCGCCTCCTCACCTCTTCCGCGCCAGCTTCCGCCGGACCTCCCTGTCCTCCGGCGTCTCCCTCTTTCCCTCCTCCTCCTCGTCCTCCTCGTCCTCGGTCCCGGCTCGGCACGGTGCCTTCACCACCTCTCCGAAAAAAGTGGCTGCCATGGCCTCCCAGGGACCGCGCGCACAACCGCGGCGCCGCGGGACAGCGCACGCGCACGTGCGCGCGGCCACGCCCCCTGCACGGCCCTAGCGCGACCACGCCCCCGCGAGGCGCTCCTCCCCTTGGCCCTCCTCCGTGACGCCCCTGAGCGCAGCCCCACCCCCTGCACCGCCCACGTGCGCCGGCGCGTCCCTGGCACCACTTCGTGTCCGGGAGGCAGCTTCAGCCGCGCCGGTGACGGACCCAGGAGGACTGCAGGGTCGAGGGGCGGGAGGCGAGCAGGAGGGCGGAGCCAGCGGAGGGCTTCCGGGGAGGCCGGTAAGGGTTCCCGGAGCCGGGGAGCCCCGCGCTGCGCCCCGACGGGCAGCGTTTCCCGAAGAGCACGCCCGCAGGCCTCCCTCCGCCAGGCCTTCCCCTTCTCGGGGCTGAACGGCGCGCTGAGCACCTGCGCTCACCAGGTCGCCCAGGTGGGCGGCGGCGCGGCGGGAAGAAACAGGCAGGGCTTCGCGGTGTTGTGAAACGAGACCTTTACTCTGGCACAGGAATTCACATTTCGAAAGCTGAGGATTGTCAAACTAATCCGAAAAACTGTGAGAATGCAAAAATAGCTTTAACTTGGCCACTTACAAACTTTTCATTTTCAATAGCCTTTCCCTGTTGAGCAAGGATATGATTCTATTCTTGAATTGGTTTATTAGCTTCTGCTAGAAGACAAGGCTCACAGAGCACTGTTCCAAGCAAGAGAAAATTAGGGACAGTTCTACCTTAGCTGAATCCATTGCCGCCGTGGGACACTAAAGACCTGTCCTAGATTTAGTCGTGCTGAAGTCGATGTCATTACCTGCATCTGGCAAACTTTTCAGTAAACAGTCACAACAATAATACACTGGGGCACAGCGAGCCTTTTGAAGTTGACCTAAAATATCTCCAAGTTGACCTAAAATATCTGCCATCGTGTTTTGAGATGTGAGAAAATAAAGATCGTTAACATAAAATCACTACAGCAATTTTACATATCTGCAAAAAAAAAAAAAAACATCGTTTAAGAGCAATCAGACGGAACTACTAACAGGAAAAGCTTAGGAAACTTCAGGTGTTGTCTCTGAGAAAGAATATACAAAATTGTCAATATACCATTTTAAAACATGAGGACTCCTGCACTAATTGGTCTGGTAAAATGCATGAACTGCACAATGTAACGTTGCTTGGACATCTATCTCGGTCTTAGTCATTTTCTTGAAAATTGTCATTTTGCAAGTAAGATAACCTGATTTTTAATTGTGAAGAAATCTTTTCTGTCAGTGTGACTAGAGGAATGGTAAAAATTTGGCCGTGATTTCAATTCCACATACATGTCAGAACAGTTTTACAAGAATGTTAAGTTTCAAACGCTTATTTCATGCAGTTAACAATAAATTTAGACCAACCACTTTCAAATAAAAGGCAAATATATGTTCAAATTAAGTACTAAACTGGAAAAGGGACTCTATTATGAAAGGATAACCATACAAACTCAGATACTGACAAAACCCAGAGATTATAAACTGAAAACTTAATTCATCACACTGAATTGTTGAAAGTTTTGCATGACAGGCTTCACTGAGACTTAAATTTTTTATTTTATAGTATTTTTGAGGATATAATATACCAAATAAGAGACTTCTTTGAAATTAAATGTAAATCTGGAATGGAAAATAAGTTTTAGCATTTCATTAAAGCTTAAAACTTAAATCCCATGCACCTAAAATAACAGTTTATTAAGAACCCTTCCTTTTCTCATCTATACTAAATAACAAGATACAGGAAATCAGTATTTCAAATTAAAGTATACTACAAAAACAAAGGACACAACTGTAGTTTACACTTTAAAAAAAAAAAGCCCTTTATAAGCAGACATGCAACCCACTGCAAATTTCTCAAGTGATCTAAATACTTAGTCCATCAGTGAAACAACAAAAAAAGCATTAGTCTTAGAAATAGAAACCCCTACGTTTCTATATTTTACTTTTTCAGTTACACATGCAAATCATATTCACAGGTATTTTGAAATGGGAAAAAAACTTGTTTATCATAACTTATTTTTCCAATTACATCTAAGTTAAAGATTTGACAGTACATTCATTGAATATGGTGATGATTTCAACAAATATTTATTAATAAATTAAACCCCACTGCAAGTAAATTGTGTAGTACCATGATCAGATTTTCTAATCTTAGCAAAGGCCACACAATAAGCCAGACATGCTGCCATAAGTTTGTGATGAGACTAATAAATTTTCCCACTGCTCACATTACAATTTCTAAGGTGCTGAAGATAAAGGTAAGTGATATTTCATCACTCTATCTAAAAATATGACTGCTTTGATCTTAAGCTATACTTCTTATACTCTAATTAAAACTAAGCCTGCACGTGATTTTTGCTTCTACATGAAACAAGTGTGGTAGTCACATTCAGAGCTTTCATAGAAAAATATATATTCCCTGAATTAGTCATACCAAGTGGTCATCATTCAGTATGAATTCCAATGTTTTAAAGTAAGACATCAGTGGATTTTCTCTACCTGCCTATTTCCAACCCCAGCACTGAATCCCCTGGGCCTTTTGTTTCATGACCTTTGTAGGTGTGAATTTTATGGGTTAGATCTGGTTGAAGTTTTGCTTCACTCAAAAGTCAAATAGGCTTGCTGGCACTTTCCTTTGGAAACGTGCCTATTTTTTTTCTATTCTAATTTCAGTAATGACACTATAATCCTGGTGGTCTGAATTTTTATACTCAAATGAAGAAAACTAGCGTCAGGTTGAGATGTTGAAATTTTTTTCAGGCCTTCCTACATATGCTGAACACCTTCCATTTTCTTTATCTAAAGAATTAGATTTTTTTAAAGGGTCTTGTTTTCTGGAAAGGAACAGCCATCTTACGGCAGGCCCATTGTCTTTTCTTTCTACCTTCAAAACTAGACTCAGCAATCTGCTTCTTCCTCAGATCCCTCTGTACTGTGTTGGTTAGCCAAGGGCTGGCTGGGAGGCAGCTTTCCTCCCACTCTGACCCACTGGAGTATGGCTTTTAGAAAATTCCTCAAAGGTGCCAAGAAGGGATTGGCTTTAGGGCCCAGAGCAGAATGCCACTGCCAGCTTCCAGGACGCCCCTCTTGTTTTCACACACCACGTCTACATTCTTGGTCACTATTGTGCTTTTTCTTCCCAGGATCTGAACCGCCTGAAAAAAACCATTTTGCTATTAATCTCTTCTAGCTCTTTTTCGCTTTCAGAATTTATGGTTGTATCATCCTCTTTATAAGCATTCAGTAATTTTTTCTTAGCTGCAGCAGAAGCATTTCGATGGGGCAGTTTTCTGCTACTCTTCCTAATCCAGACATTTTCTGGTCCTGCAATCGGTTCTTTTAGATTACTCATTATCTTTATCTTATTTGCAGCAACAGTAGCACATCTGCGGGGAGCTTTTTCAGGAAGCACTTTTGCTTTCAGAGTCTCACTAGGCTTTTGCTCTGCATCCTTCTGATTATGCATACATGTTCTCACTTTTGTATTGGGCTCTCTGTCTCTAGGCACAGATTCTGAAAAATGAGTGAAAGTTCACGTAAATGCAACAAGATTTTACCACTTCATTCCTAAACAATGAATTTTAAAACTTGCATTGTTTAAACAATTAAAAATACATGGGTGACAATGCCATTTTGACATTGATATAACCTTAAATTTTCCTTATCCACTGCCTGTCAACACAGTAGCTAGACCTGCAAGAGGTTAAAGCCACTCACGACGTGAAAACATTTTAAAGTCCAGATTTTAAAAACAGAGTGAATTTTTCACTATCATTTCTAATCCTCCATTAAACTACTTTAAGATTTAATAGAAGTTCTGAAATAATTTTCCTGGAACCTAAACAAGCAAAGCCATCGTGACTATGACAATAAAGCATCAGCTCTGGTTTCAAGATCCTTAACGTTTTACTTACAAGATCAAGATTTCCCTTGCTCAATTTAAAATTAAACTGGTAAATGGTAGACACACACACACACAAAAAATACTACACTGATTTCATGTAACTGATGTGGCTTTAACCCCAGATTCACTTTTCAAATATTGAAACTTTTTAAATAGATGGAATTAATCTGTTATTCAAATATATGCCAGAGGATTATGATAAAGACCCTAAACATAATCACACCCATATATAATTGCTTTAAGGAACTTACCAGTGCAGGGTGCTATGAAACCTCACCTCTGAGGGTTTAAAGACAGGCTTCCTCTTTGAGAAAGTGTTGTTCTAAATGAGCTAACGCTTATGAAGGCACTGGCCATACCCAAGATGAGGCTGAGCTCACTGGAGAGGGCAGACCCTCATGCAGAACTCAGCAGTGTGGGGAGGGTGGCTGAAGATCCCATCTGCTACTCCATGTGTAGCAAACTGAGATGTGCTCAAATCTTAATTTTGCCAGCGTCTCAAAGGCAGACTTTTCCGACTTCAGAAACAAGTCTTATACTTTTTCTAGGGCTGTAGTATTTCTTTGGCATATCTTTTGTGCATCTGATATTCATTAGCTTCTAAATTTGTTGCTAAACTAGTCAAGTTTCCATACCTTGAGCAACCAATAAAGACAGGCTTTTAAATCACTAAAATAACACAATTAACTTACATCCACACTAAACCTCTGGAAGGCTGTACAGTATTCTATTCTTTACTGAGTCCTAGGAAAGAACAATTGTTTGGTCGGTATTATCAATTAACACTATTTCTGTAGCAGTGAAGTTACCTACCAACTTAGTATTTCCTCTTATGAAGATGTCTGCCCTGCATCAGCAAGCCGATGGAAATGTGAATGAGTGCAGGCGAACCTGCTTCTCTGGATGGCCGTGTTCACATAACCAGCGTTAGGAGGATCACGTTCCCTCCCCGTTTACCTGACATCTGTGAAATGGAGAGTTCTCCCCAAACATGCTGAGCTATTTCACCCGCAGAACCCTGACACATGCGGTAGTCCCTTTTGCTAATGAACTTGGCTTTTTCGTGCCATTCCTAAGGCCATCGTGCTTTGCTCATTAAAGGCACCAGGCACCTAAATGCCCGGTTAACAGGAAGATGGCAGGCCAGGGGACCCCTCCCTGAGGCACTCCCCACTCCTTCCTTGAGGTGGCTCTGCAGGAAAGGAAGTGGCTCAGTGCAGTGTGCTCACCCTTCAAGCAGCTTTTTCAGAAATGTCTAAATTATGAACTGTTACCTCCAGTAAATCAATCCTGTATCCCAAATGAATCTTTATACATAAGTTAAATGCTAGAATATAAACAGATTACAGAACTGTAGAATCTGTATGGTAAAATTAAGGCAAAACGAGAATGTTGACAGAATAAAGATATACTAATCACTCAACTGCCTGCACCTATCCGAATGCCACCATGGCCCAGTGGCTCATTCCCAACAATTACATATTCAATCAGCAGGACAGCAGACAACATCCTGTTACAACTAAAAATTCTTATTTATATTTGGTATCAGATTGAACCGAGAGGCACTTAACCACTGAGCACAGGCCTTTTTAAGTTTTTTGAGACAGTCTCCCTAGGTTGCTTAGGGCTTTGGATTCGGAATCCTCCTGAGCCGCTGGGATTCCAGGCATGCGTCACTGCACCCGGCTTCTTAGATGCTCTTTGATTCTTTCTTGATGTGATAGAATTATCTATACTGATAATTTAGGAACCTGGTAAATACTAACTCAAATCCAGAAAGGGGGAAAAGTTAAGATTTTGCAGGGAAAAACAATTAGTTTTAAAAACATTTGGGGCTGGAGCAGTGGCTCCGTGGTTATGGTTATGCGCCTGGCACGCGCAAGTACGTGGGTTCAAACCCCAGCACCGTGAAAGCCACATGAAAAACTAAATAAAAAATGATTTTAACTGTCCATTAAGAAAAAAAAAACACCCATTTTAAAGAAAATTTGAACTTGAAATTAAAAAAAAAAAACTATGTCCAGGGGCTGGAGCCGTGGCTCGGCGGTTACAACACTTACCAAACCTGCACAAGTACACAGGTTCAAACCCCAGCACCACATATACAACAATGTCCAAGCAACGAAAGCCACATGAAAAACTAAATCAAATTGATTCTCTCTCAAAAAAAAAAAAAACTATTCCCAGAGGAGGTATTATAATGTGTGAATTACATTGCATAAATTAGCAACTCCAGTTTGATAAAGCTGTTATCTCTAGTCTGAGAAGACAAAAATGGAAATTTCATGAAATTGGATGAAAATGAAGATAGAGTAACCACATGGGGAATCCCCCAAAACACACATATTTATAGGTCAGTGTTAATTTTATTACTGAGAATAAAGTGCTATATTTTCTTTGACAAAACTAATTTTTAGAAATAAATTCAGAATAATGCGGGTTAAAGTGAAATCATACTTGTGTTGAGATACAAGCTTCAGGACTTGAGAATGCTACTGTAACACTCGACTTGTGACAGTCTCATCTGACCCAAGTCAGCATAAGCCCCGTTTTCGTGTCAGTCAGGATGGTGAGTGCCTGGCAGCCACTGCTCTTCTGAACATGGCTCCCTATCTGGGCAGGGCAAATACCCATCAGCAGCGTGCAGCCCCGTTTGCAGCAGGATCCATGCTTTACCTGGGTGACCTGACCCCTTAATGTGATGACACTCGGCCCCGTGTGTTCTAAGATAGTCCTGTCATGAACAGAAAATTGGATATGGGCATGACAGTTCTGATTCAAAACATTAACCTCTAGTTTTCACATTTTAAGGATATACATTCCAATTATATTTCATCAAACAAAATTGTCTTTATAAGCCCAAAGTGAGTGTTCAAACACTACTATAGAAACATTAAAAACACGTTTATTGGGGCTGGAGCTGTGGCTCAGCGATTTCAGCGCTAGCCTCGCAAGCACGAGGACCCGGGTTCAAACCCCAGCACCACGTACACAACTGAATGTTGGAGCAGCGAAGGCCATGTGAAAAACTGAATAAAGTTGTTTCTCTCTTTCTCTGTCTCTCTCACTGTCCCTCTCTCTTTAAAAAAAAAAAAAAAAACACGTTTATTCTGATCGGTTCTGGGCTTTGTTTTGGTTGGGTTCCTTTTTCTTTTACTGGAAATTGAACCCAAGGGTGCTCAACCACTGAGCCACACATCCCCAGGCTTTTTATTATTTTGAGACAGGGTCTCAAAGTTGCCCAGGCTAGTCTCAAACTTGAGTTCCTCCTGCCTGGCCTCTTGAATAGCTGGGATTCAATGTGTGCGCCACCAAGCCCTGCCTGATCAGCATTCTCTAATTAGAGCATTTAAAACAAATTTGAGGATGAAAAACAGGGTCCAAAAAAAGTCTGATTCAAAATGAAAATATACTCACCTATTTCCAAATATACTTTTCCAAAGTACTGACATTACTGGCTGGTGCATAAATCAAATCCACAGTTGCAAATTGTGGCTTCCCACAAGCAAGCCTTGTATCAGAACCAGCTGGTCATCTCCCCAATTTGCCCTCTACTTGTACACAGTGAAAGACTTGAAACTCAAAGGCAAACAGCATTGAGCAACGACCTTCATCGTTCCCAAGACAGAAGTCACCAAAAGGAATCCCGTAAACTGAAGGTTTTTAGAGAATGGCCATAGAAGAAAGCAACTCCTATAATTGGCTGGGTTTTAAAACGTGTTTTCTAAAGGCCAGTGTGACACTGCAGTATTAACTGTTGATGGCAGCGTCAGGTCAAGACTGTCAAATAATTCCACGAACCTGAATTTTCATTACTAGTTTAGACACTATTAGGGTTCAGTCTACTCCATGGGGATAGGCACCATACTTCCTTGAATCCCCCACCCACTGCAGCTAATTATAGGTCATCACAACACCGCTTTCTCTCATCCCTCAAAAACAGTCAATTGGTCAGCACCACCCATTCTTATGATTCCCGTAAGATTCACAGCAGTACTGTTACATCAAAATATTTTAAACTTCATGAAGTATGGCCTGCTTAACTTTTCAGAATACCTCAGCATTTCAAACTCAGTGCAGGCAGCACAAACCATCAGAAGTAAGTACCTTGCTTTAGGCCCACCTGACTGCTTCATGAAAAGCAGCAGTGTTGCAAACAATGCCACACCCAAGCTCTTTGAAGCCTGGCCCCCAACTCCCTTCGAGTTCCCCTGGCTAACACCTACAACTGGCAGGTGTATTGTGTCTCCTTAACAGGAAGAAATCAACCATGGAAAAAGGTTGGGGAACAAATTAGGACAAGAGGCAAACATGAGCTTCAAGGGAAATTGACCACACCACCACAGACACACTTGGAATAGATTTGAAAAACTAAAAATCCATCCACTTGTTAAGATGACAGCTCATTTGTTATACTTTGCCATTTTAGTCACTAACTAAAAGCTGATTGAATGACTTTTGAGCAGATTACGTCAGATGGATTACTTTAGAATGTTGAAAATCCTACATGGGAGTGAAAACTGCTCTTTTTTTTTTGCATGTACCTGTAACCCCAGAGACTCTGGAGGCTGAGCCAGGAGAAACCCAAGTTCCAGGCCAGCCTCAGCAACATGGCAAGACCCTGTCTCAAAATAAAAAAGGGCTGGAGACACAGCTCAGTGGTAAGGCACCCCTGGGTTCAATTCTCATTGGGGGGTGGAGGGACCTATGCTGGTGGGCGAGAATTCTACAGGTAAATCAAGTTGGTGCATTCCAAGGACTGACCCACACTTTATTAGAAATCAAAGATCCCTTCATCTTTTAACCACTGAACAGAAAGGGTAATTTCTAAATGATTTATCTTGTGGGACCAAAGGGTGAGGAGGCTGCTAGAATCCTAACATCTGTAACTGACCATCTTGTTTAAATAGGTCAGTTAGGTTAACTTTTCCTTTGATTCCCCACTTAAAGTTTTAATAAATGATAAAACTTACCTTAAAATAAAAAATTAGACTATGACCAGGAAGTATACTGAAGCATTAGTATACAATGAACTATCAGTCTTGCCACACTTGAGAAAGCAGTCGAGTCTACGGTTACTTACATGCTAAAAGACAAAGGCGACAGATCTGTAGGATCCAAAAATTGTGACTCCCCCAGCACCCCGCCATCAAACCCAGAAAAACAATCCTTGAGAGGACATCAATTATGAATTGATCTTTTTCTACCAATTTGACAGCATCTTATAAAACAGCTTGCAGATTATGAACGGCTGGCAGAACACCCATGAACCCTGAAGCAGCATTTGTAACTGAGGAGCTTTGAATGTTTTCTTAAAAGGTAAGAAAAGACAACAGAGCCCTCAGGATTACACTCCTCACTCTTCAGTCCTTTCCATTAATTCACAATTTGAGCTACAAGTAGGATTAACATCTACTAACCTAATTGGGTTCTCTATTTATTCCAAATTGCTCCACTTTCTCCCTAGCTTTGATCATTTATTTGGTTTGGTCCTTACATTCTCCAATACTAGGATAAAAGACAGACTTAAACTGTTCAGTTGCAAATTTCTTCTGGTTTCTGCTTTATTATTTCCTGGTATCCACAGAAGTTTAGAGGTGTAGCTTAAGTAATAATTAACAAGTGAAAAGAGTTCCCCCACAGTGCTCTGGTGCGCTCCATCAAACTGAACTGTAATTTCTACACAACATAAGAAAATTATTTGATAAACATACCGACTTACCACTGATAAAAAGTATGGAGCTGGTTATTTTAAGTTATTAAAGGGCAAAGCAAAAAAGACCATTTTCTAATCATTTAAAAAAGTTACTTGAAAAAAATCAATACAGTGGAGTAGAAAGGAAAATAAATGCTGTGTGTACCTTTAACAATGTTTTAGCATTCTCCTGATAAACATTTTTTTTCAGTTGACACAAATTCAACTTGTACTGACAGAGAGATTAAAATCCTTCCAATTCAGTTTTCAGTTAAGTTGTGTTCCGATTATTCTAAAGGGAAAATAAAAGGCTAGATAGAAGAGGGACTAGGAATGTAGTGTGCACCAAATGTTATCCTAAATCAGAATTTTTCTCCAAGGTTACCAGAAGGGCAGAGGGCTTAGTGATGCATCTAAATGTCTGGACAATGGTGCCCTCGGTGTTTTCATTGGTTTGTTTGATAGCCCCTTTTCCCATTTGTGCTTGTAGTTTTTCAAGCTTTTTCCTAAAAATAAGTCTCTCCTTCCATCTTTTTTAATTAAAAACCAATTTCCTTTTTGGTACAACTCTACTATTTGGAAAATATGTATGTGTTATAACTATTCAGCTTCTGAAAATAACTATTATATCATTTTTTCCAAGGATTACTACATTAAACAAAAGCTTTAGTGAGAGATTTTTTGCTTTAAAGAAAAAATAGAATGACCACCCTCGGAATTATCTGAAAATGGGATAAATTTTCCTTTTATTCATAAGTTACTACACATTGTCAACATACCCTTTTAAAAATAAGCAGAATATGGGGGAAAATACCTTTTAAACCTCACTTTTAAATGTTTGCAATCTTTTTATACTTAATAGACTTGGTATAATTAATCTTTCAGAGGAAGTAAAAACCAAATCCGAAAACTTCAAAAACCCTTTTAAAAAAAATCCATAAATGAATAAAATCATAGGACTTTGGACATACACAACCAGGTTTTTTAAGTCATTTTTTCACATACACCATCAAGTTACTTCAAGTGCAATAATGGAAAGCTACAGCACTTCTTTCTGGACCAGTTCACATTCACTGTATCCCCTCCGTCTGTTCCTCAAGAGAAATACAGACTGATCCTAAACATTAAAGTACATCTGTGCATCAAGTCCCTGCGCGTTCTGCATGAAGTAGGAAAAGTCAAACATGTTCTAGTGCTCAATGTAAACATTTCAGCTATTAATTATTTAGTAATTTTCCTTAAAGGTACTTAGGAGTGTGTGTCACATAGTCAAAGTTAACCTTAGGAATAGCACCATAACCAAAAACCCCAAAGAAAGCTTTTCTCCATAAGCCCTGGGATTTACTTCAGGAGTTGAGAAGCCACCATTGTCAACCTTCCTTTTAATAAAGTCACTATGTTCATTTTTGCCTTTTCTGATGAAACAAAATAATATTAAAACCAAAATACTGCTTCTATCCCCAAGGGTCTAAACATTTTGGACAAAAAGAAAAATTAGTACATTAGTTGACCAACCAATGACCAGCTGAGTCAGTTCAAGGAACCAAAACAGTTCTACGATGCCGATGAAACTGTCAAGGTACTGCTTCACCAACAGAACGTGTGGACTCAGGAAGGTCCTTTGTATTTATTTATGGATCTTTTGGTACCTTTTGCAGATGGTAAACATGGAGTTATAGCCCTGAGAACAGATATAAAACAGAGAAGCTTGGGAAGAGACAACTACCACCAGTTTTTAAAGTTTGGGATGCAAAAGGCATCCCAGGAATTTTGTCAAGTCAACAGTCAAAGCAACCATGCTGACTCTGTCTCCTGCACACTTAGCTGTGAGGAGAAAAGCATCATCCCTTGTGGTGAGAGACCGGTGTCACACCTGTCTCAGGTGTAATATCAAAAATCACCCTACTCTTCCATTGGAGTAAAAGCACCTCCAACCGTGTCAAATGGAATAGACAACTAAGAAGTAGGAACACTTAAGAACATTCTCTAACAATGATACCAGAGTCAGATACTTTTCCTGTCTGTCACCTCAAGGAAACAGAAGAAGTTAATTTTGCCTAAAACCAAACACAATCAGGGCCAATAAATAAAAGGTACAATACTGTAACAAACCTTTTAACTACTAAAAATGTAAACCATTTCAGGCACAAACGCTCCAGGAATGGCCACCTACACTGTTTGGAGTAGCATAACCTATCAAGTAAAAAGTATTTGGCTCGAATATGTGTACTATAGTATTTGGGATAATGTGATAAAGTTTCACTCTAAATGAATTCCAAAATTATTTTCTCACAAAACATGACAGTTTCTTATATTTAGACCAGAGGCCACTAATTAAGATAGACTTAGTAGCTCCAGAAAGGAACACACAGGGTTTCACCTGGCAGCAGTGAGCTAAAACAAAGACAGAGAATGGCATTTCTGCTCTTACACACATGCAATCTGCAACTCACAATCTTAACAAAACTCAGCTCTAAAACTTTAATATAGATGGGGAAATCTACATAGAACTTAAATACTCTTTCAGCCCTGTACACTGTTAAAGAACATACTTTCCCTAAATCTAAGGCACACAAACTCCTCTATTTCAGAGTAAGATTATGAAAGAGCAAGATTCTGGTTAAATTTCTTGCAATGGAAGCCAACAGATCTTGGACAGAACACAAATTATATAATATTTTGTTAGTGCACAATTTAAAAGAAATACTATGAATATGTTCTGGCCTTACATGTTTAACATATGCACTCAAAATATTAAAAAATAATTTACCGGCACTTTGTAAATTCAAGTTTATAAAATAAAAGTGATTATGTTTTTCTTAAAAAGAAAGAAAAAGAGAAAAAGACCCAACAGCATTTAAAAAGAAAACTGGAAACCATTCCAATGAAAATGACCAAATCTGGTATAATGCAATCTACTCAAGTAGCCAGAGAAAGGAGGCAGGGAAAAGTGGTAGGTACCTTGCCTACAAATCATGGGTACACTTTCCATGATTATAATGTCAGTATGCATATAATATTCATGAAGAATTCGTAAACATTGGTTGCATGAAATTGTTCTACTGTAGGACAGGGGTTAGAAACTACCACCTCTGGACAAACTCAGAAAATAACTGCATGACACTTGCTACCATGAAAGTAATGCTTATTGGTTTGGTTTTGGTAACCAGGATGTCTAGTGTTTAACATATTTCAAACTCTTGCTATGTGTAGTCAAATACTGTCAAAGTAGATCTGCCCCCAAAATGAAGCACATTTTGGCACCTGTGCTGAATGCTGCTACAAAGACCAGCAAGTGCAAACAAAAATAACAGTCATGATTTAGTCACATTCATAACTTTTCATAGAAAAATATAAATATATTCCCTGAATTGTAAGACAAAAATAATTTCAACAGCCAGCTCTCACTATGAATTCCAGTCCATTTCCTCTTTAAATGAACTGGCTTTCCCTCAAGGTCATAAGGTGCGATCATTGAACTCTAACACATTTTCTAAGCTTCTATCATCATCCCCATCATGGTATCTCACGGTCCTTCTACCCTGATTTCTCGTTTTTATTTTTGAACGTCGAAGAACTCTCTTAGACTTTGCATAGTCCAAATCTTCCCAGTCGTTATCATCCACATTTAACCTAGCACGCTTGCTTTGTCTTTGACGTCTCACAGTTTTAGAAACGTTAGTTGTGAAAGTTTTACCTTTTCTAACCACTTTTGCTTTTCCTTTTGTTTTCCTCCGTTTGGTTTTTGTATTATCGGTACAGTCAATATCTGACTCAGTTATGGATCCCAAATCTGGTGATCTGGGACTGGTAGGGCCACACTTTGTACTCCCAGCTGTGTCAGCTGTTTTCACATTTTCCAATTCAGGACGCAGTCTCTTCCTTTTAATTTCAGTCTCTGGTGTTGCTTGTGAATCATGCATCACTTTCATCTTACTGAAAGGAGCCTTTCCATATGTTCGGAGTCTTCTACCATTCCACCTGCGCAGCCCATAATTCAATTCTTCTTCAAAGTTATTTTCTGTGGTAACTTTTTGCACACAAGTTGCCTCAGAAGAAAAATTTTTACTCATCTCATTCCCTGGAACTTGGCTTTTTGAATCCTCTTCTGAGGACCCAACAGAGGAATCCTTTGCTTTAGAAGGTGCGTTTGTGTGGCGATTGTTGGTATGCCTACTCTTGCATTCTGAACTCCAAATGCCTTCCATGTCTGAATCTCCATTTAAAGACTGACGACAACACTGCGCAGCCCCTTCCGCGTCAGGCTCGGGGGCCCCGCCTTCACAGGCGTGCTGTCCCCGCGGCAGTTCACCATCTGCATCTTCCTCACAATCACTCAGCATCTTCTTGGCGGAGGGACAAGCGAGACGGGAGGGCTTTCTCCTTGCACTCTTGCTTCTAGTGCACACCTTTTCCGAAGTGACACCCTCTGCATCGTTCGTGAACTTCATCTTACTGGCAGCCACAGGTGCACCGCTTCGAGTAATCCTGCGGAGACCTGCTTTGGCTTTCGATGACTTCTTAACCACCTCTGAGTTGTTCTCTGAGTCGCTGGAACTGGCCCTTTTCCTGGAAGCTTTTCTGCTTTGCCCATTGTCTTGTGATGTGCAATCTAAAAATTAAAGAGTATTCTTTTAATCTTTAATAAAAGAGTAAATAATTCTAAAGGAATTAAGTGTGCAACATTTTAAAAAACTCCAGAATGCTGACTGACTTGGATGGGGAGGAGGCAGTGAAGGGGATGGGCCATGCATCTCAGCACTTGAAGGAGACGTTTCCAGGCTCAGCACATCCCTCTCTCTTGAAGTTGTAGCATTAACATGAATACAGGCTAAACTCTCCTTTACCACTGCACCGAGTTCTCGTCATGCTACTTTAACCTTAGCTTCAGCTGTCTTTTTTTTCTTTATCAATTCCCATTTATCACTGATACGATCTTAACTCAGCAGTTATTTCACCACTCTGTGCTCCAGTTATTATCTATTAAATGGACAATGATAGTAACAGTACCTACACCTCATAAAACCTAAGGACTAAGTGTTTTTAGTTTAATATTATGAAGATCCTAGGCAAACTTCCTGACAGGAAAAAAACAGAAACTGCTCTGATAGCTCATTACTTATATAGATCATTATTACTGACCGTCCAACCCTTTTCTTCTTCCTCTTAAGCTGTCACTACCAAGGATTATACATGAGATTGCCTCTGATTTTCTCAGGTCCCTCTCCACAATATCCCATCATCAACAGAAACGGTGAAAAACACATACATGAATAACTGTTTATTGCATACAAGAGTATAAAGGATGGGGCTGGAGCAGTAGCTCAGCAGTTACAGCACTTGCCTGGCATGTGCAAGCACATGGGTTCAAACCCCCAAACCACATGCACAACGAGGTGTTGGAGCAAGGAAAGCCACATGAAAAACGAAATAAAACTGATTCTCTTTCTCACTGTCCCTCTCTCTTAAAAAAAGAGAGAGAGAAAGAAAGAGAGAAGAAAACAAAAGAAAGGAAGAAAAACAAAGGATGAACAGAAAAGGCTAAAAAAAATGCATGGGGTAGGCAGAAACAGCAAAGAGAAGTTCCAAGAGGAAAAGCAATCGAGGTGTGTAACGGAAGGAAGTCTGGGGTTTCAACCAGTGAACCAAGCAAATGCTTTCAATTACCTCTCGTGACACTACCTGGCTTTTCCTGTGTTCTGTCGTCATCTGAATCTAGATCAGCTTCAGATACGTGATCACACAGATGCTCAGACACACAAGGAGGCTGGCACTTCAAGCTTCCTACAACTGGGCTCATTTCCATTTTGTGACATCTACCATCTTCTCTATCTTTCTCTTCAGATTCTGAGTCTTCAGAATCGCTTAAGATCTTCGCTTTCTTAAAGAAGTTGGCATTCTTGCGAAATGTATTGTTTCCAGGTTCAGAGTCACCTTCCTCTGAGATGCTCTCTGCCTCATCTTTCAGCCCAGACGTGGAAGGGCCAGCAGTTCTGTTGTGTCCATCATCTGAATCATGACTTTTAGAATCATCCTCAGAAGACTCTATTTTAAGAAATTTTGTTTTAGAAGTTGCTGGAGTATGGGACTTAAAACCATTAGCATGCCAATTTTTCCGGGCCACCCTCAAATCACTTTCTGACTCTGAATCTCCATTTTCAGAGTCATTGACACTATTCTGGGCAGCAGGAGAACTGGACACTGGCAATGGCTGATTTTGATCTTTTAGCTCCTCCTCTTCGATTTCTGACTTCAGGCTCTGATCATCATCAGAATTATGTAGCAGCTTTTTTCTAGCTACAGCAGAAGCATTGCGATGAGGCAGCTTGCGTCCAGAGCACACACTTTCAGAACTAGAATTTTCTTCTACATCACTCATTAGCTTTATCTTATTGGCAGCCACAGCAGCACACTTACGAAGGACTTTTCGGTTATTTCCAGCTCTAGCTTTTAGAATTTCACTGGTCTCTAACGAATTGTTATCAGAATCACTCAAATAAGCTCTCTTTCGAGTGGCTTTTCTGCCATATCCATTTTCTAAAGAAATGGGACCTAGAAATAAAGCAACCATACATTAGGACAGGTTGTCTTATTTCAACATTTGTAAGTGACTCACGTCAATGATTTTTGTTTTTTAATGTCAAAACTGATTTCCTTTCCAAATCCAAGAAGCCCAGTGCACACTTAGTCCCAGGTAAATGCACTAAATCAACAATCCGTTCATTATGCTACCGAGTCTCTTACCAGATTTTCTTTGAGCAGCTCTATTTCTGGTCACCCTGAGATTGCTGCCTCTGGACAGACCACTACGCAAGGAGGACTCATGAACTCTTGAACTCTCTTTGCTGTCCTCTGAACTGTGAGAAGTTGAAGAGGATGAAGAGGTAGCTAAGGAATCTTCCATTTCACTTTCTAAGAAAAATAAAGGGTAAATAATTACACATATTCTCCATCTGAACACACATAAGCAAGCTGTTAATCTATAACATTAATAAAGGGTCTCAGATATATTTTTAAGAACTATTTCAAAGAAAATAGATAGAAAATTTTTATAACAAATAATGCATAATCAGTATCCAAATCAAGTTAGTGTTTATATTTCTGAAAAATAAAACTAATTGTGGACTAGATTCAGAAATTTCTTCAAAAAAAATTTATGGACAACCTTTAATTTAAAAACCTATGCTGGGTCTGGTATTGTAGTGCACACCTGTAATCCCCATGGCTGAGGAGGCTGAGTCAGGAGGATCACAAGTTCAAGGCCAGCCTCAGCAACTTAGCAAGGCCCTGTCTCAGCAACTTAGCAAGGCCCTGTCTCAAAATAAAAAAATAAAAAAAAAAAAAAGGACTGGGGATGTGGCTCAATGATAAAGCACCCCTAGGTTAAAACCCCAGTACAAAAAAAAAAACTTTATATAGTACTTTATTCTGTAGTATCAGGCATTTCGTAGACAAAAGACAACCATTTTGTTTCAGAAAGTATCATTTTAACCTTTCTCTAGCAGCCTTCCTGGCTGTACCACACATGCACTCAGATCCAAAAAGGTAGTTTTTATGTGTAAGGTGCACACATGCGCATGCACAGACTGCAGGGGGGAGGGACAAGGTTAAGATATAATAAACACCACAGGTAATTTTTCTATTCTACTTCACAAGTACATACACCAGAGTGGGCACAAAACAAAGTCCTAATTTCCTGTTCCTTGTGCCACTCATTTCTTTGATGTAATAAAAAAAAAATCATCAAAATTAGCAGAAACAAGGGCTGGCTGGAGCAGTGGCTCAGCAGTCAGAGCACTTGCCTGGCATGCACAAGGAACTGGGTTCGAACCCCAGCACCACATACACAACTAAGTGTCAGAGAAACAAAGGCCAGGTGAAAAACTAAATAAAAATTGATTCTCTCACTCACTCCTCTCACTCTCTCCCTCTTTAAAAAAAAAAAAAAATAATTAGCAGTAACACATTAAAACATAGTATTTTGTTCCATAACCAGTCCAACTCTAGGTCAGACAAGAAAGAGGCTATTAGAAGGATATCAGATACTAAATTGTCTTTCTCCCTTTGAAACTGCTATTTGCCCAACTCAATGGCTTCTCTTTAGCTCCACCCACAACCACCTCCTCCATTTCTAGACCCCTGCCCTCTCTCCTGTGCATCACTGCCAAACTGGTGGTCTTCCTGAAACAGACTTCAAATGACACCTCACTAGGTAAGGACGGCAGTCTCTGAAATCTGGAAGCATCCCACCTGTTTCATTTTAGTCTTTCTACCATTTCCCCAAATGCAGTCTGATCACACGCACCCTTTGCCTCCTCCTCTCTCTTGGTGCATCCCCTACCTGCTCCCTGGGAAGCATCCCCTTAGTCCTGGTCCATTTTCAGTCACCCCAGCACACTCTGGTTGACACTGTATTCTAGGTGCATCCCTCATGACACTCAGTGTGACTCCAATATGGCACACATCAGCTTGTCCACCTGACTGCCTCCTCCCCTGAACATCACTGCCAAGCATTTCACCACAGCTTACTTCCATTCCAAACTCTCATCTGTAGATGTATTTTCCAATACTACCTATACCACTTAATGAAATATTGAATAACACGAGACACACAAAAAGCATTAAATCGTAATAGTATACTAAGTCACCAAAATCACTCAGTGCAATAAAAAAGAACATGAGCAACAAACCCTCATTTACATCTTGCCCACGTTTAACTGGAACACAACTGTCTGTATTGGTAGTACTCACTGTCACATATTCACACGCTAATTCCACAGAATTCCCCCTTTCCCGTCTCTACTGGTCTGTATTGGTAGTACTCACTGTCACATATCCACACGCTCGATATAACAATATAATTTGGCCAATATAATTCCCCAGAATTCCCCCTTTCCCGTCTCTACTGGTCGCCCTTTGATTTTCATGAGAACCTCTCCCTCCCCACCCCCCACCCCACACACACAACTTTCTTCTTCCCTTTTCCTCTTTAGCTCCACATATGAGAGAAAACACACAACCCTTGACTTTCTGAGCTTGGATTTACATGATGCTATTACAGTGTTGGCATCAGCTACAGTTACCACTACAAAGTGGCAGTGGCATAAACAGTTTAGATTTTACTAGCTTTGAAATCACAAAACTATCAATTTACTTTATTGAATTATAATAGATGCTGGAGGGGCTGTGGAGAGAGGCATACTAGCACACTGTTGGTGGAGCTGCAGAATCCTCAAAAAACTAGGGATGAACCCACCATACGATCCAGCTATCCTCCTGGATATTTTTCCAGGGGAGTAGGAATCAGCACATCATAGTGACACAGTAAAATCCATGTTCATAACAGCTCATCTTACAAGAGCTAAAATATGGAACCAACCCAGATGCTCCTCACTGGATGAATGGATCCAAAAACTGTCATAGATATATCATTGTTACTTTGTATACTTTTTTGATTATACAATAACTAAATTTCTTTTCTTTTTTCAGGGCTGAGGACGAGCTCAGGGCCTTGAGCATGCTACACAAGTGCTCTGTCACTGAGCTAAATCCTCAACCTGTCACTGAGCTAAATCCTCAACCCTAATAACTAAGTTTCTTAATTAAAAAGTATTCTAAAATAAAGAAGATACAAAAATGTCAAATTTCCCCACAAACTGAATATTTAGCAATACTTAAAATCTGGAGGATTCAAGCTGGCATGAAATGTTGCTGTACCATTTGCAAAGCACAGCTCTTACCAAACTTTCTAACTGATGACTGAACTGTTCCTTCAGTTTTGAGGTCAGGCCTGGACTATGCTTTCCCCTAAACCCAGCACAGGAAGCAGCAGTTACGGAGTTGGGTGCTCAGTAGTAAGTAAGTGTTCTGCTTCTTACCAGACAGCACACAATCATTTCTTGGAGATGCAAGTCTACTTCTTCCTGTTCTTTCTGATGATCCTGCTGAATCTGAAGAGTCTCCAGAAGTGACACCAGAAGAGACACCAGCACTGGCCTTGTGAGCTGCAGAGTAAGTGGCCCGACTTGAGGTAGACTGGGCAGGAGAACCTACAAACTCGGGAACTGCTTTTGTCTGAGACTTGAACTGCTTCCGCTTGATATTTCTGGTGAAAGATATGAACGTAAGAAGCAGTATTCAATAAATCACAAAGGAAACTGGTCCAGACAATATCTATATCAAAGTATATTATTTCTTAATTTGAGAATAATTTGATGATCAAAATAGTAAAATATTTATTACTAACATCATCTTCTGGCATGGATTACTATTAATACTTCCTTACTCTAAGCACAATAGTTTTATTCAAGTGAGTAGCCATGAACAAATAATTAAAGTAACAGTTACATACTGAATACCTTAGTTTCTCCAGATAAAATGTTAAAAGGAACCAACACTTATATAACAACAGACATTCAGTTATACTACAAATTCTGTTTTATATTTTTGGCAGTGCTGGTGATTAAACCTAAGGGCACTCTACCACTGTTATTTCCCTGGTCCATTTTGTTTTTTATTTCGAAACAGGGTCTTGCTAAATCACGGAGGCTGTTCACAAACTTGGGTTTATCCTGCCTCAGTCTCCCAAATCCCTGATGGTGTATGCCATCAAACCTGGCTATACTATGATCAGAGCCTAAACAAGACACCCCTTGATCTCTACTCTCGTGTTACATGTTCCTAAGGATAATATAAAAGTAAAAGTAGAGGTCTGGTCTCAAAATGGAGGTAAAACCGCCGCCCGGTCGCCCCCAGCCCGACTTCGGCTGTCACCGCCACTGCCGGGGGGAGGAGGGCCATGATCCAAAGGAAGCAGAGCAGTTGAGGGAGCTGTTTACTGGTGGTCTGAGCTTTGAAACTACAGACCATAGTTTAAGAGAACATTTTGAGAAATGGGGCACCCTCACGGATTGTGTGGTAATGAGAGACCCCCAAACAAAACGTTCCAGGGGCTTTGGTTTTGTCACTTACTCCTGCGTTGAAGAGGTGGATGCAGCAATGTGTGCTCGGCCACACAAGGTTGATGGGTGTGTAGTGGAACCAAAGAGAGCAGTTTCTAGAGAGGATTCTGTAAAGCCTGGTGCCCATCTAACAGTGAAGAAAATTTTTGTTGGTGGTATTAAAGAAGATACAGAAGAGTATAATTTGAGAGATTACTTTGAAAAGTATGGCAAGATTGAAACTATAGAAGTTATGGAAGACAGGCAGAGTGGGAAAAAGAGAGGATTTGCTTTTGTAACTTTTGATGATCATGATACAGT